>APFE030558454.1:93991-157034 GCA_000404065.3 Pinus taeda | reverse complement strand
ATCCTCCATTAGGAACCAAACCAATTGGCTACAAGTGGGTCTACAAGAACAAGTATAAAGCTGATGGCTCACTTGACAAGCACAAAGCTAGGCTTGTAGCAAAAGGTTTTGCATAGAAGGAAGAGGTCGATTATGAGGAGACTTTTTCTCCCACAACAAAATGGGCTACCATCCGGACACTGTTTGCCCTAGCAGCTCAGAACGGTTGGAAAGTCCATCAAATGGATGTAAAAACTACTTTCTTAAATGGAGATCTAAAAGAGAATGTTTTTATGTCCCAGCCTCAAGGATTTGTTGTGAAAGGACATAAACATAAAGTATGCAAACTGGTGAAGTCCTTGTATGGCCTCAAACAAGCACCGCGAGCCTGGTATGAAAAACTAATTGAGCATCTCCTGAAACTCAATTTCAAACATTATGATCTTGATGATGCAACTTTATTTGTCAAGAAAGTTGGAAAAACAATTGTATATCTTGTAATATATGTAGATGATATTTTAATGACAAGGAACAATGAAAGCTACATTGCATCCATAAAGAAGGAATTGGGAAAAAGCTTTGTAATGACTGATTTGGGCTATGTTCATTAGTATCTTGGTATTGAAGTAACCCAACATCCGAAGTCCATATTTCTTTCTCAAAAGAAATACATTGGAGATTTGTTGAACATGTTTGGCATGACAGAATGCAATCCTCTTTCTACTCCAATGGAACAAAACTTAAAGCTCACATCTATTGAAGGAAAAGAATTTGAGGATGCAACGAAGTACAGACAGCTTGTAGGAAGTCTCAACTACCTAACTACTACCAGACCAGACATTTCATTTTCTGTTGGAATCCTCTCTAGGTTTATGCAAAAGCCTTGTGAGGGACATTGGTTTGATGCAAAAGGAGTTCTAAGGTACTTGAAGGGAACTCAAGACTTTGGAATCAAGTACACACAGGTGGACGACTTCAGCTTGCTTGGATACTCTGATTTAGAATTCGATGGAGACAAAGAAACTGGGGTATCTACTTCAGGATATGCTATGAGTCTTGGATCAGGAGCTGTCTCCTGGAGATCATGCAAACAATCAGTTCCAGCAGATTCCACAACAGAAGTAGAATATGTGGCAGTAGCTGAAGCAACAAAAGAAATTGTGTGTCTCAGGAAAGTTCTTGAAGATTTGCAGATAAAACAAGTACAATCAACTCCACTCATGATTGACAATACCTCTGCAATAAAGTTGGCCAAGAACCCAAAGTTCCATGATCAAACAAAGCACATCGATACTAAATCTCATCTGATTCGACATCATGTTGAAGCCAAAACAATCCATCTCCGTCATTGTTCCACTAATGGGAAAATTGCAGACATCTTCACCAAAGCGCTTGGAAGAGAAAAGCTTGAACAATTCAGAATGATGCTTGGACTCACAAACATCCCTTCAGATTAAGGGGGGAATGTTGACACCTAATCATCAAGATTGGGTGAATATAATGTAAATAAATAAATAAGTAATATGAACAGTCATTGGGAGATGAAGTGAAAAGTCTCTCCCTCAGTATATAATGAATACCTACCTGAAGGAATGAGATATATGAACCAATTTTGGTTGAGGAGTTACTGCCTGGTCTGACAGATTATTGCGTTGTTGGGAAGCTCTCTATATGTAGAATATCATGAAAAGGTGTCACATTAAAATAATCAAGTTTTTTCGCCAAAAAATGTCATTTGATGCCTCAAAACGCTCCCAAAAGGTTTCAAACCATGTTTTGCCAAACTAGGTCCCACCGGTAAAAATGGTCCCATGAGCTTATTCCTCCACTTTTTCCACTTTGAAAGCATCGAGATGGATGAAAAACAATATAATGATCCAATTCAGATCACAACTCCCCATTTCGGGAGGCGTTTGGTCCCCAAAAGCTTCTACTAAATGAGGCGAGTAAATTATTCCTCCACCTTCTCTTTGGTGTACCATTTAGATTTGCCTGGAAGTTGTCCTTTCAACTCAATCTGCCAAAGGTCATGCTATCTCTGTGTTGTAGTTTTGGACATCTTCTGCAAAACTGTATCTTCTGTCAACTTTGCTTGAGAATATGGCTCCAAATCCTCCATAAAGGGTAGCACATGTTCCTCTTCCTAATCTAGCATGGAAGGCTAATAGATTTTGAAATTTTCTACATTCACAAGTGAGTAAATGCACATATATGGTGGTAAACTAAGTTGATAGGCATTATCATCCAACTTTTCCAGTATCTCAAAGGGACCATATGTTAGAACCTTGATTTTCTTACCAAGCCCATGTAGCCTCTCCTTGTTCAACTGTAGCCATACTCTGTCACCCACCTTGAATGATTTATTTTTCTAAGCTGATCATGCCTGGCCTTATATTTCTCGTGACTTTTTTAGTGTCTCTTGTACTTGTAGATGGATTTGCTAGATATTTTCCAAAAAGTTTTCATCCCTCAAGGCGTATCCTATAATATATTTCCTCACTCCTCCTTGCTACAGATATGCAATGTCTAAAGGTGAAGGTGATAAATATCTAAAACATGTTTCAAATGGGGACTTTCTTGTAGAATTTTGGATTGCTCTGTTGTGAGAATGTTGTATGTATACCATATTTTCATCCCAGGTCTTTAGATGCTTTTGGTTGTATCCCCTCAGAAGTTGCACCAAAGTCCTGTTGGCTACTTTTTTCGGCCCATCTTTCTATGGATGGAATGTTGTAGATATCTTCAACTTCGTGTCCATCTTCTCCCACAATGTAGTCGTGAATGCACTAAGAAATATTGTATCCTTGTCTAAAATAATGCTCCTTGGTATCCCAAAGTGCGAACAAGTTCGTTGCTTCTTGCCCACTGATGGCATTTTTATAGGGTATCAAAACACACATCTTGTTGAACCTGTCAACTACCACAGACAAGTGGTCATGTCCTTGCTTGTTGGCAAACCTCCCAAAAATTCCATGGAAATGCTTTCCCAAGGACGAGTAGGTACAAGTAAGGGACGATAGAAACCCTGTTTCTTGTTGCTAGGCTTGATGGTACAACAAATCCTGCATCCTCTTATGAACCTAACTACCTACTCTTGCATCTTGGGCCAATACACATACCTCTTCAAGGTGGCCAAAGTCTTCCCTACATTGAAGTGTCATGCAACCTTAGAGGTGTGAGAGTCTCTAATCAACTACAATCATTCACCTCTTAGGAACATATAGCTTATCCATCATGTAGAGTAACCCATCTTGGAGATGGTAGTCAACAATGTTGTCACCATCGTGCACATGATTCTAACTCTACAATTGTTGAAACACCTCCTTGAAGTCCTCAACCTTTGAATATGCCTCTTTATATGCATCATGGGTGAATGGATCCATGTTCATAAGAGTCCCTAAAGCTATGATCATTGGTGTGGGTGGCCTTGAAAGCACATCAACCAACTTGTTTGTACTTCCATTCTTATACTTGATCACCAAATGAAATTGTTGTAGAAACCCCATCCACTTGTAATGCCTGAATGTTGTAGCTTACTTTGGGCTTGCAAGTACTGAAGTTGCTGGTGATCTATGTGGATTACAATATCCTTCCCCATCAAATAGTTCTTCCACTTCTTCACGTCTTACACTAGGCCATAGAGATCCTTGTTGTAGGTAGAGTAGTTAAAAACTTCCTCATGGAATACTTCAGAATGGTATTATTCAGACCTTTCTCCCTTCATAAAGAATGCTCCCATAACATACCCACTCACATTTATCTCCACTTCAAAGGGCTGCTGCAAGTTTGGTAGTTCCAGAATTAGTGCTTGACTAATTTTTTTCTTTAGCTCATCAAAAGCCCTCTAGTGACCCTTTCTCCACTAGAAACTCTTACCATTTGCTATTATGGCGTGGAGCGATGTTGCTACTACTGAAAATAAGGCTATGAATTTCCTTAGGTATTGTGCTACCCCAATGAAACTCTTGACCTCATAAACATTAGTAGGCACTGACCATTTCATGATAGCCTCCATCTTAGCAAAATCTATCTTAAGCTCTCCTGCACTTATCACATACCCCAGATACACCAAAGATTATTGTGCAAACTCACACTTCTTGAGATTTGCTAGCAATTGGTGCTTCTTTAGTGTGTCCAACACCCATGTCAAATGTGATTTGTGCTCCTCCTAGGTAGAATTATATACCAATATATCATCCAAATAGACAATAACAAATGAATCTATAAAAGGGCGTAGTACATTATTCCTTAATCGCATAAACGTAGCTGGTGCATTACATAGGCCAAATGGCATGACTAACCACTCATACAAACCTTGACTGGTTTTGAAAGCTGCCTTTTAGGTATCTTCTTCTTTGACTCGAACCTGGAGATATCCAGAATTTAAGTCCAACTTGGTGAAGTATTTTTCTTTCTACAACTGATCCAGCAGGTCACATATACTGGCAAGGGGTATTTTTTCTTGAGTGTGATTTTGTTCAATGCCCTATAATCTATACACATCTGCCAAGTCTCATCCTTATTTGTCACAATGATGATGAGTGACCCACATGGTAATGTACTCGATCAAATGATACCCTGTTCCAGTAGCTGCTGCAACTATTTCTTCACCTTGCTTACTTCTATAGCAAATTGTCTGTACAATCTAATGTTTGACAATGGGGCGTCTAGCAAAAGCTGGATCTCATGCTCCACTTCCCTCTGAGGTGGTAAACCTTTAGGTTCTCAGAACACATCCCTATATGCATGTAGCAACTCTTCCAGCTATTTTCATTTCTTAGTACACCCCTCCAGGAATGCTGATCTAGGTGGATATTGGTGGCCATCCTCCTATTCCACTTGGGCCCCCACCATTATTTTTTTCAGTTTACTTAATCATAGAACAATTTCAGTTTCCTTAATTGTAGCATAGTCTATTATTTTTGGCAGTTTTTTGGGTCCTGAACTTCTGGAGCCGTTTTGAGGCCCTAAATGATGTTTTTTTTGGAAAACGAGCAAACACAAGTCTTTAATTAACGTTTGCAGTCGAAAGTTTTAGTCATTGGATAGATCTTTCTAATGAGTTATTGTACGTGTCAAACGAAGATCGTATGCCAAAGTTAAAACCCAGGGAAGTTGATGTACCAATTTACCTCAATGGGGCCCATAGTTTTGGAGCTTCATCTCCTAGGGTTAGATTTTTGGATTCTTAGGGCTTTCCTTTATTTATCAATGATAAATAGGCCTTCGAGCCTCATTGTAACACAGTTCAAACGCATGTAGCAGCCACATCTCTTCTCAGAGATAATCTACCATCACCCAAGTTAGTTTATTTCCATTCTGTATGTAAGCATACTTTAGTTCTTTGATATTAATGAAATGAAATTTTATTTCTGCTGCATCTATGTGTTTATGTTTATATCTGCATTTTTTTTTATGTTCCTGCATAAGTCCGGATCAATGATATCAAATCAATGTGCTCTTTCTTTATTTTTCTTTGCTTGTCCCCAACAAGGTCAGGGTATAAGGAGTTAGGGCTCAAACTAGTTGAACCTTTGCAAGACTAGCCTCGTAAACCCTGATGAGCTCCCATGGCGGAAGAAAAGAAATATGAGGGAGAAAGAGATCCTTTCAAAATATTGTTTGAGGAGGCCCTCGAGCAATAGATGAATGCGATGATGGATAAATTTGCCTAGATCCTTCGACGACTACCCACATGCAACACATCTTCATCCAAAAACCACTCTGAAGGCGCCACTCCTTTTAAGGTACACGTTAATTTTGACATTCCCATATTTGAAGGCTAGATAGATGCAGACGCCATAGGTAGATGGTTATACTTGTTGGAAGGATATTTTTTGGTTCACGACTTTTCTAATTGGGAAAAGATTACTTTTTCACTCCTCAAAGCCACCCCCCATGTCAAATACTGGTGGGAAACCTACTGTGAGCAAAAGGACAAGAGGGAATCCTCATTGTTTTTAGCCGCACCCACTTGGAATTCTTTTCGAGATGCCATCAAGGAACAATATTACCTTGTCATGGGCTATGAAGATAAATTCATAAAGTGGACCATGCTGGGGTAGGGAAGGGACCAAGATGTGCCAGAGTTCAAAAATGTTTTTCATGCCCTTCATACAAAGCTGGGTATCAAGGATTCTGAGCGACATTTGGTACTAAAGTACCATGGCTATCTACATAAGTACATCCAAGACAAAATGGAGTTCCTAGACATCTCCTCGGTTGGTGCCTCTTATTGATATGCTATCAAGATCAAGTAGAAGTTTAAACAGAAGAAGAGAGACTTTGGATCTACAAATTCGAAGTAAGGGAAAGGTGCCCCCAAACCACATAACAAAGGATAAAGCCTAGGTGGGGTGACCTAGGACAACTCGTCAAAGTCACAAGCAAAGAACAACATCACGAAGACAGAAGGACACAAGAAAGTGGCATGAGTTCCATAAGATCTCCACTCCTAACACGAGTGAGTGTCAAGCCAAGCAGTCACTAGTGGTCAAACTGAAGGCTTTCGAATCATATGCATTTTCTAACTCTGAGTTAGAACCCGAAAAGGGGAATTACAAAGGGAAGTAGATTATTGATGCAGAGCCCAGTGCCACTGTTTCCACCACTAATATCTTGAAGATTGAGCTTGAAGATCCAAGGGAGGGAAAGCACCTTTGCCACTCACGGATGTAGGTGAAGGGTTTCCTGCTATAGTTCATCATTGACAACAAGAGCCAAAAGAACCTCATTTCAATAGAGTTTGTGAAGCAACTAGGCCTACAGATGACACCACACCTGTAGTCGTATACCATCGAGTGGCTTCATTAAGGACACGATCTTCGTGTCAGCTAGCAGTGCTGCTTCCCTTACAACATCAAGTCCTTCACATATGAGGTACTATGTGATGTTTCTCCTCTTGAAGTTTGTGATGTATTATTAGTCCAACCATGCTTTATGATTCTAGGCCTCACACTGTTATTATTACTTTGGGCAATAAGTTGTACATGATACCAGAGGTAGCACCACCTACACCGTCTCTTTGATCTTTGCAAAGAAATGCAATAAGATCATCTCTTAGATGAGGAAATTTACCTTCCTCATGATTCACCCTTAGGGAAAGAAGAAGATTATGGCCACCTCCACGGCTTCCAGATAGGGCTCCTCTGCACATTAACAACAAATGGACAAGGTCATGGAGGAGTACAAGAACATCTTCACCTCATCCAGAGGGGCACCCCTACACTATCAAGTCAAGCATACCATTGACCAGACCTTGGGCACACCTCTACCTAATGGACCAATCTACCGACACTCTGTTATGGAGAATGATGAGATCAGAAGAAAGATTTAGGAGCTGTTGCTGAAAGGGCACATCAGGCCAAGTTCATCACCCTATGGGAGCTTGATCGTGTTGGTATAGAAGAAGCATGGAACTTGGAGGCACTGTATTGAATATCGGGCATTGAATAAGATCATCGTATGGAATATGTATCCAATTCCACTGATTGATGACCCTATGGACTAGCTCAAGGGTGCCAAATACTTTAGCAAGACTGGCCATAAGTCATGTTACCACTAGGTACCTATTGAACCACCCTTCGATGTATGGAAGGTCGTCTTCAAATCCAAGGAGGGTCTTTTCGAATGGTTGGTCATGCCTTTCGAGTTGACGAATTCCCCGGCAACCTTCATGTGACTAATGGAAGACATCTTGTTTCCCTTCACCAACTCGTTTGTGGTAGCGTACTTGGATAGCATCTTGATCTTCATTCGGAGTTGGGAAGAGCACATACACCATATTCGACCGGTACTCCAAACCTTGCGACAACACAAATTGTGTGCCAATTTGGAGAAATGCACTTTTGGTATGACCCAGATTTAAAATCTGGGATACATCATTGATAAATAAGGTGTGCACATGGACCCATCCAAGATACAATTTATTGAGTATTGGTCAGCCCCAACCACTCTAACAAAACTCCACAGTTTTTTGGGTCTTGCCAATTACTATCGCAGGTTCATGTTGGTATTCTCTCATATCACTTGGCCTTTAAGTCAAGTAATCAAGGGCGGAGTGAAAGAAAATTTATTTTGGTTTGAATCCCAACAGAAGGCGTTTGTCGAGTTGAAGCATCGCCTCTGATCTGCACCAGTGCTCATATTATCAGACTTGCAACAACCATTTGAAATTGAGACAAACACCTCTAACTATGCTATTGGTGTAGTTCTTACCCAACAATGGAATCTAGTGGCATATCACAGTGAGACACTTTCAGATACAGTCCGAAAGTATTCCACTTATGACAAAGAGATGTACTCCATTTTGCAGGCCACCGATAATGGAAGAATTACATTATGGAGAAGGAAATGGTCATCCACACAGATGACCGACCCTTGCAGTTTATATAGACAAAAGGAAAGTTGGAGAATGATCACCATCAGAAATGGTCCACTTATATGCAACAATTCCATTTGAACATCAAGTACAAGAAGGGCAACACCAATAATGTTGCAAATTATCTCAATGGACCACTAGTTATGGCGCTGACCACTGTGCTTAACCCTTGTGGATACGAGACTTTGGGATGGCTGCATATTTACAAGAGTGATCTAGAATTCGATAACACGTACCAGATGCTCTTGGAAGGCAATAAAGTTCCATATTTTCACCTGCAAGGTGTATTGTTATGCCACCTGGGACACGTCTATGTTCCTTCAAGTGAGTGTGCCAAGATGATTTGAGTCGTGCACTATAATCACATCATTGGACATTTTGAAGTAGACAAAATAGTGGTAGTGCTGCAAAAGTATTTTTATTGGCCGAACCTTCGACAAGATGTTGGAAAGTACATCAGATCCTGCAATGCTTGCGCCATTGCCAAACCAACAATCAAGAAGCAAGGTCTGGGCCATTGCCAAACCGACAATCAAGAAGCAAGGTCTGGGCCATTGCTAAACTGACAATCAAGAAGCAAGGCCTATAGACCCCTCTTCCTACTCTTAGTCGGCCTTGGGAATCCATCTCCATGGATTACATGTTAGGCCTTCCTTCTACTAAGCATGGAAACAAATGTGTTTTCCACTATTATTGGACACATCAGACATTGCAGAACAACTCACACCAACAGTGCTAAACCCAAATTGCATGGAACGAGCTAGAACTGATCGGATCATGGACACACAAATAAAGAACACTCGCCAACAGAAGATCTAACTATATCAGGTTGTCAAAACTGACCAACTCCTTCACCAAGTCAAGTGGCTCACGAGGGACCAACTTCAACAGATGTTTCCCCATCTCATGGAGGCACTCAACCCAATGAGGACCATTACTTCTTAAGGGGGGGGGGGGATTGATCCAGGTCAATTTTGATGGCCACCCGCCTATTCCACTTGGAACCCCAACATTGTTTTTTTCTTTTCGGTTTCCTTAATCATAATACAATTTCAGTTTCCTTAATTGTAGCACAATTTACTATTTTTGGAAGTTTTTCGGGCCCTGAACTTCTAGAGCCATTTTGAGGCCCTAAATGACTTTTTTTTTGGAAAATGAGAAAAGGCAAGTCTATTAGTCTTTGACTCACATTTGAAATTGAAAGTTGTAATACTTAGAAATATCTTTCTAATGAGGTATTGTACACATCAAACAAAAATTGAATGCCAAAGTTACGACCCCCGGGAAGTTGATGTACCAATTTACCCCAAGAAGGTCCATAGTTTTGGTGCTTCATCTCCTAGGGTTAGGTTTTTGGATGTTTAGGGTTTTCCATTGTTTCTAAATGATGAATAGACCTTTGAGCCTCATTGTAACATAGTTCAGAGGCATATAACCACCACATCTCTTCTCATAGTTAATTTACCATCTCCCGAGCTAGTTTAATTCCATTCTATATGTAAGCATATTTCAGTTCCGGGATATTAATGAAATGAAGTTTTTGTTGCATATATGTGTTTATGTTTATATCTGTATTTTTTTGCATTCGTGCATAATTCCAGATCAAATCCTTTTCCTCTTAATCACTCTTCTAGAAACAATTTTTCTCTTAAAAACAATAAAACATACTTTGCTGGAACTGAGCATTTTCTTCGTTTGGTTGGCACTTACCAGTGAATTTTTGACTTGTCTTTGTGAAAATTGATGATGAATGATTTTCCATGCTTGATGAGCCGATATTGGTTGGATCTCCATATGAATATTGCATCTTGCATGTACATGCAGGAACTCCCAAACACAAATCCACATATATCAAGGGGAACCACATCTAGTTATACTTCATCAATAAAGTCAACACATATAGCAAATCTAATTTTGCACAGTTTTGTTACCTTTAACTTTGCATCTTTATTTACCCATCCCAGTGGATATGGGTTTGGATGATCATGGACTTATAACCCCAACATCTTGACCAACTTTGTTGTAATAATATTTGCCTGCGATCTCGAGTCAACATGACATTAATCTTTGTATTCTTGAATTGTATCTTTATATGGATGAGTTTGGTCATTTCTTTCTCTTCCTATTACTGAAGGCTGCTCAAATTAACCTACTTCTGCACTGACGTACAGTCGACCTTCACATCCACATCCGAGCTACTTTCAATGTGGTTGCTTGAATCTTTAGCCACAAGATTCTTATTGTCTTTATTCTTGTTCTTCAGGTTTAGCTCTGGATTCAACTTGCAACACTTCTCCTCTGTAGGGTCATCAATGTTGTAGTGGTTGATGGGATCTTTGCACTGGTGTGTTGTGGCTATTGTATTTTTATCTTTTCCCTCTTTTTGCTTCTTTTTCCCCTCCTTAGAATCATCTTGTTGCTCCTCCTGCTTCAATTCACTTGATTGCGCTCTCTTCAGGCCTATGTTCTCTAGGTACTATGTCTGTACACAATCCTTGTCCACTTATTTGAGCTTGAACAACATCACTTGCTCCTAGATATCGTAGTGTAGACCCCAAAAATGCTTGAGGAGTACATTTGGGTTCTTTGGGGAGATACCCAACATTGTCCTATCTTTCTAAACTCTGAGGTGTACTCCTACATGCCTGGGCCTGATCTGAAATGATCATAGACTTAAATTTATGTAGAATAGATTAACCATTAATGAACTGAATGTTGGCTGAAAAGTGCGGAAATCGAGGAAAATTGCTTGAGAAGAAGATTTTATGAAAAATGATTAAACATAATAAATATGCATAAGAAATGAAGTAATATACTGGAAAAACACAGTTATACCAGATAGTGAGATTGATGACGGAGTTCGTCCCTAATGGACTACGTCTCCGAGTCCGCTTTCAAGATGGGCAACTGTTTTTATTAGGAATGAAAAGAAGGCGTTGATTACACAGATAATTGATCAGTCTGAATGTGCACGCAGGCACTTCTGATCACTGTCATCAGATAGCCCTCTGAACCAAATTTCCAATGCTTCTTATGGTTCCAAATTCTGACTCTAGATGCTCCTGTAACACTGAAAACAAAACTGCCAATGACCTCCAGAATTTGCAAGCAAAAGTAAAAAACCAATCCCTTTGATCAATGAAAGGAAATTCACCTTTTAAAGGCCTCCAGGTTCATGAAACCACCTTGGGCTGGTTTGTAGATGCATTTGGACTTTTTGGAATTGGTCTTGTAGCATAGGGACACCTTTAGGTCTAGTCATTTGGTGGTGGAATTAGTTTTGCATCAAAAAACACAACAAAAACCCATTAAAGAACCATATAATAAACAAAACTGTAAACTGTTTGCTGATCGGACGAGATTGGCTAACTATCCGCATATGAACAAGCATTGCTGTTGCGGTCTTGTCATAAGCCGCCACCTTGCATGTCAAGTCCGAAGGTTGCGGTCCATTGAACTGCATGTGACAACAGTTGCAGTTTGCATTGATTGCTAACTCCATGGTTTCTGCGTTGTGGTTCCCTCCAAATGCTAACCTTTGCCTAACCTCCTCTGCCTGCTCACATGGCATAGTCTTGACATGGTTTCCGTAGTGGTTAGGGGTGCGATCTACTCTGATGGCTTGTAACCTGACTATTAGGCTGCACTCACATGCATCCACTGTATATCCCACCGATAGTTTAATAGCCTGACTGTTCGTTAACCTCCTCCAGATGAACTCTTGTTCACATACCCCCTATTCCGACGTGGCTAACCATGCGGTTAGAGGACTGTGTTTTGATTATTGCATTTGTTTTACAATGTTTAACATGGCCAAGAGTTTAACAAGGTTAAAACTTAGGCTTTAGGGCTAGGTTTTTAGCATAGAAAAATGGGTTTAGGACTTTAGGTTTTAGCACTTAGAACTTAGGTTTAGATACATGGCTTGGATAGACTAGGTTTTATGATTTAGGTTTTGGATTAGGATTAGGGTTTTTATAAAATATTTATCACCCTTGTACAATATTTTGTCACTAAGTGACATTAGCGACATTTGTCGCATGACGACATACCAATGCATATTGTCGACACAAACAATGGTTGTAACAACAACCTGACGATGAACCATATTGAACCTCTACAATGGACGACACCTAGGTCAACACCAAAACCTGCGAAGATGAACGAAAAAACACATGTCATCGACCAATCTTGGCGGATCTATCGATGAACACACGTTGACAACCAGGTACAAACCCATATCCATTGAACACCATGAAAACCATAAACTTTACTTGAACAACCTGATCCATAATCAACACTGTCGAAGCTGGATTGAATTGATGATGACACTGAACAGTGATGACGACACTTGAACACTTGTGCAATAATCTGACGAGATCCTCTTGGATCATTCCTCTCCACTTGAAAGCTTTTGGACCACAAAAGTTTGACTAATCAAATAGTCGATGAGGGTAGAACTCCCTCTTTTTCCACCTTGACCTGACGATATACCAATACATGCAATCAATCACCTGCAAGTGATGACCTTGATGATGTTGACCATGGCACTTTTTGATTCGGTGACTTGTTTCATCTGTCTGGAGTATATACAACTTGTGATGATGGGAAAACAACCTGTTATCAACATGGAAATTGAATTCTTTCCACGAAGAACCATGAATTAGTGATTCATAATATTTGAAAACAGTCTCTACTGGATATTTTTTAATATCATCAACATGTGTAAACAACCTATTTTGTGGAATGACAGAGACAATCAAAGATACTCTTGATATCAAGCCAACTATACTTTCCTGATTCCTAATTACTAAGTGAGCTTACTACAATGAACCTATCCAACTGTAAGGTGAAATTTGCTGCAACTTAGTTTGATTTTGGAAGTTTGGAATTAGTTGTTGATTTGTTTGAATCTCTTTTCCTTCATTTATTACATTATGTTTCCATTGATTAGCACTTTCCCCTAATGCATAAGTTTCCCTTAGACACTTTGATACTGCTTTAAAAAAGGCTTGAATATGAAAACAAATAGGTTTCCTCTCCACTTGAAAAGAGGTTTCCAAACTATTTGAGACATGACATGGCGACACAATACAAGAGAAGTTGAACATTGACTTTCGCCAATACCAACCTGTATCCCTGCAAATGTTCAGTTCCAAACTTAAACTGAATTGATTCATTCTGACCTAGGAATAGGAGCTTTAGGCACAAACTGTAACTCATGTTGTAATCCCTGCTTATGAATACGATGTTTGGTCTTACATAGAACTAGAATTGTTTCTATTTCTTTAATCAAACCATCTTTAAGCTGAGTTGCATAACTTAAACAAGAATCATGTTGATTGTTATGTTGATCCTTTACACACATGATTACAAATCGCTTGTTTGAACTTATTAATCGCTTCATTTGATTAAAATTAACTGAATTCAAGTGATTTTTGTTTTGATGTGACCTGACAATAAATTCAACCCCATCTTTCTTAAGGTGATATTTATGTTCTCTCCTGTAAAATATTGCATCACGATCATAAAGATAAGGACTTCCTAAGATAACTCCACATATGTCTACTGGAACCACATCTAATTCCACTTCATCAATGTAATTAGCTGTTATGGAAAATCTTAATCGACACCGTTTGGTGACTTTTATCTGAGTTGATTTATTTAGCCATCCTAATGGGTAAGGTCTTGGATTATTCCATGTTTCCAAACCCAAAATTTTAACTAAATATTCATAGATTAAATTTTCCTGTGATCCACTCTCAACATTGTATCTATTTTTGTATGCTTAGAGGTTATCCTTATGTTAAACAATTCAACTCTTTTATCCTCATGTGGAGGATTTATGTTTGAGGAAGATGCAATAGTTTTCGAACTTGAACCAATGTAAGAAGTTTTACCTGTCGTAACCATGTCGGTTATCCTCCTTTCATCACCTGAATCTGAACCTAGATCTTACTAGACTACTGCAATGGCCTTCTTTTCATCCTTTTCCTTAAGGAACTTTTTGGGCTTAAGTTCTGGATGAAGTTTCCAACACTTCGATTCATCATGACTGATTCTCTGGCAATGAGAACAAGTAGGTCTTTCCTTATGAGCTATCGCTGATTTTTTTTCTCTTTGAATTGTTCTTCCCCTTACTGTCACTGGAATCTTTGGTTTCCAACTCTTTGGATTATTGTGATGAAAACTTGAATGGTTTGCCACCTGATTCAATATGTATGGCCTCAACACACACCTCATCAAAATCATTAAGATTAAACATTAATAAAGTATGCTGCAAATATGAATGTAAACTTACGATGTATTTTAACAAAGTTTCATGTGTATCCAATGAAATACCAAGCGCCAATGATTTCTTTCTAAATTCCTGAGTAAACTCCCGAACACTCTGCCCTTTACCTTGCCTTAGATGCTACCAATCAATAACAGCTTGTTGCATGTATCCTAAAGGATAGAACTGTTTCGTAAGAGCTTTTAAAAACTTAGACCATGACGAGATGACTTTTCCTTTACGCTTTACATCTACTTCAGTTTTACTTTCCCACCAGATTAAAGTTTTTCCCCCCATTCTAAGTGTAGCTAACTGAATTTTAATTTTATTGCTAGAAATGTTTTGAATGGGACAATACACTTCTAACTACTTAATCTAGTTATCTAGCTTTTCAGGATTCATTTCGCCATCATAAACAGGGAACTCAAATTTAACATCAAGTTTCAAAAGAGATGTTTTGTTAGGTTTCTTTTCCGTTTCAGATTCTGCACTGGAAGAAGAAGGAGAAGAAGAAGAAGAGGAAGAGGATGATGGAGATGATGGAGGTGAAGGTGGTTTATCAGTCTTTCCTTTACCTTTGTCCTTCTTCGATACCTTTGAAGAAGACGCTGCATCTCTCACCTTCTTGTCTTCGTACAATTCTCTCAACATCTGCTGCATAGTTAAGAATTCTTACTGAAACTGTTCTTCACTCATCTTAGTTTTAGTGTTTTCACCTGCATCAGGTCCTGACATGGTTGATTTATGAACGACTCGTCGCTTTCCAATCTCTGGATCGATCTGCTCAAGGATTCCTTTTGCTCATTGTGGCTTTGACCTGTTTAAAATTCAATGGAAAATTCTACAAATGCAACCTACTCTGATACCAAATTATATGATCTGAAATGATCATAGAATTAAATTGATGTAGAATCAATTAACCATTAATGAATTGAATGTTAGCTGAAAAGTGCGGAAATCAAGGAAAACTACTTGAGAACAAGACTTTACGACAACTAATTAAACATAATAAAGATGCATAAGAAATGAAGAAATATACTATAAAAACACAGTTATACTAGATAGCGAGATTGGTGAAAGAGTTTGTCCCTGATGGACTACGTCTTTGGGTCTGCTTTCAAGATGGGTGACCATTTTTATTAGGAATGAAAAGAAGGTGTTGATTATGCATAGAATTGATCAGTCTGAATGTGCACGAAGGCACTTCTAATCACTCTCATCAGATAGCCCTCTGAACCAGCTTTCTAACGCTTCTTACGAATTCCAATTCCGACTCCAGATGCTCCCGTAACATAGAAAACAAAACTACCTATGACCTCCAGAATCTGCAAGCAAAAGTCAAAAACCACTCCCTCTGATCAATGAAGGGAAATTCGCCTTTTAAAGGCCTCCAAGTTCATGAAACCACCTTGGGCTGGTTTGTAGATGCATTTGGACTTTTTAGAATCGATATTGTAGCATAGGGACACCTTTAGGTCTAGTCATTTGGTGGTGGAATTAGTTTTGCATAAAAAAACACAACAAAAACCCATTAATAAACCATATAATGAACAAAACCATTAACGGTTTGCTGACCGGGCGGGATTGGCTAATTGTCTGCATGTGAATAGGTGGTGCTGTTGCAGTCTTGTCATAAGCCGCCACCTTGCATGTCAAACCCGACGGTTGCGGTCAACTGAACTGCATGTGACAACCGTTGCAGTTTAGCTGACTTCTAACTCCGCAGTTTCTGCACTGTGGTTCCCTCCAAATGCTAACCTCCACCTAAACTCCTCTACCTGCTTACATGGCATAATCTTGACATGGTTTCCGTAGTGGTTAGGGGTGCGGTCTACTCCGATGGCTTGTAACCTGACTGTTAGGTTGCACTCACATGCATCCACTGTATATCCCGCCAATGGTTTAATAGCCTGACTATTCGTTAACCTCTGCCCAGTGAACTCTTGTTCACATACCCGCGGTTCTGACATGACTAACCAGGTGGTTAGGGGACTGTGTTTTGATTATTGCATTTGTTTTACAATGTTTAACATGGCCGATTGTTTAACAAGGTTAGAACTTAGGCTTTAGGGCTAGGTCTTTAGCACAGAAAAATGGGTTTAAGACTTTAGGTTTTAGCACTTAGAACTTAGGTTTAGATACATGACTTGGATAGATTAGCTTTTATGATTTAGGTTTTGGATTAGGATTAGGGTTTTCATAATACATTTGTCACCCTTGTACAATTTTTCCTCCCTAAGCGACATTAATGACATTTGTTGCATGATGACATACCAATGCATATCATTGACACAAACCACAATTGCAACGACAACTTGACGATGAACCATATCAAACCTCTACAACGGACAACACTTAGGTCGAAAACAAAACCTACGAAGATGAACGACAAAACATATGTCGTCAACCAATCCTAGTAGATCTGTCGATGAACACAAGTCGACAGCTAGGTACAAACCCATATCCATTGAACGCCATGAAAACCATAAACATTACCTGAACAACCCGACCCATAACCAACGCTATAGAAGCTAGACTGAATTGAGATGACACTGAACACTGACGATGAAACTTGAACACTTGTGCAATAATTTGACGAGATCCTCCTGGATCAGGGCTCGAATTTTGGCTAAGGTAGTGCCACCGGATCCACTGGCCCTCTACGTACCAAATATCATAAAATAATGACTTAATGACGATTTTGAAGTCCTCCCACTTAGTCATTAGAGGCTCTCCCTCCAACCTCAGGGTCTCTATGTGGCTCTCCCACCAAGTCAAGGCATTATCCTCTAATTTCAACCACACAAATGAGATTTTATGTTCTTCCTCAATTTGGTGGATGTTGAAATACACTTCTGGTTGTTGCAACCAACGATTCAACTTTGGAGCATTGATATCTCTATCTTAAGACTTGATATCGACCTTTTCTTCCATTTTAAATAAGAGTTGTGATTGATTCACGACACTTGAACTAGGTTGATCTTTTCTGGGTTCTTTCTTTGGTTGATTCTTCATTTCATCTCAATCTCCTAATCCCAATTCTGATTTGTCCTCTACATTTGAAGCACCATCTTCTCTGAATATCCCAAGTTTATTATTCAGTGTTGCCATGAGGAGATTCACATTACGACTTATATCTACAACTTGTTGTTTCGATCGTGAAAACCTCTCCTTTGCATGAACACAAGCGTTATTCATAGATTCATCAGCCATGATTAGGGTTTTTTGACTTTTCACCCAGCCAATATAGACCCCCTATAAATCTCTATAAAATACCCAAAGAAACCTGCTTTGATACCAATATGATCTGTAAATTGCGTGGATATTCCACTAGACAATTCATCACAACAAATCTAATAATATTATATTTAAAATTTGAAATTCTACACTATTACAATTTTATTATATTTTTAGATCTGTAGATTTACTATTAATAGTGCATGCATGTGATTCCAAATTTGTGCAAAAAATAGAGAATGGAAAAATGAAATCTCACACCCACATTTGACACAAGATATGCTATGGGAAACACTTTTGGGAGAAAAACCCAGCTAGAAGGTGAGGCTACTCTGCTCTCTTTCTTTGAATGGGAATATGGCTATGAGTACAAAGAAGAATGGCTTGTGGCCCATAGGCTACTACAATGCATAAATCCTCCCTGTGTGCTCTACCTCCTCTTAGCTATTTTTTCTCAACTATGGAACAAATGCACTTGAAAGAATGGAATCCCTTTTCCTCCTAGTGGCCCAGTTATAACACATCCCGATAGCCTAATAGTGGTTATGTTTGACCACCTCATCTCTTACCCAGATTTGCAATATAGAATCTTCTAGAGTCCTCTACATCATAATCACAGGCTAGCCCCATTTTCACGAATAATTGGGGTTGATGCGACATCCTCTCGAATTGTGGTGGTCAAAACAAGAAGGTCAACTTATAAGTGGCATAACTTTCACATATGAATTTTGATTGACACAATTCTTGTGCCATTGGAAAGGTACATGTGTGTAGAATAGCATGAGAAGGGGCTATGCTAAAGCGACAAATTTTTACCCCCAAAAAACATTGTTTGATGCCTCAAAACACCCCTGGAAGGTTTCAGACCTTGTTTTGCAAAACTGGGTCCCATTGGTAAAGATGGTTCCATGAGTTGATTCCTCCACTTTTTCCACTTTGAAAACATCGAGATGGACGAAAAAAATATAATGATACAATTTGGATCAATTTCCATTTTTTTTTGGTTGTGTTTCATAATATAAAATCCCCCAATTTTTTTTATTTTATTATTATTTTATTTATTTTATTTATTTTTATTTATTTTTATTTATTTATTTATTTTATTATTTTTTATTTTTTATTTTATTTTTATTTTTTTTTTATTTTTTATTTTTTTTATTTTTTTTTTTTAATTTAAGAGAGAAACATTGAGGTGTCCTCTCCTTAGCGCATGGACAACTATACAATAACTGCCAAGGAAGAGTCTATAGTTTTAGTGCATATGTAGTCCGTTCCTATCCTCATCCAAGAAGTGTCCTTGCCTTTTCCCAAATATTAAAAGGGGAGTATCCAAATACTTGATTGTGTAGACAATTTATCTAGAGAAAACTTTACTTTCCTTAATATCTAATAATACACACAAACACACACACATAACTTGGGGAAACCATCTAAGAACTTGTTCTCATTTCGAGGATAGTACTCGAGGTAAACCATTCGATTACAGTTTTGGAAAAGTAACCTAACAAGGACAATGAGTGAGGCTTAATAATCCACATAGGCAACCAACCCAAGGACTTAACCCTGTGACCTCCTGTGTGTAATTCATAGCACTCAAATGCTTGATCTAACCCACTAGGATATATGTGTGCATGTGTGTGCTATTGGATATATGGTAATAAGAAAGGAAACTCGCTATTAAAATATTTTAACTAGTTGTTGTTTTGGTTTCCCTAGAGGTAGGCCACAATCCGAAGGGGCTATAATGTTTTTTTTTACATATAATATAATTATAAGACTATTTGTCAATTGGGGTGATATCAGGTGATTGGGTGGAACAATTGTTATCTTCCCCACCCAGATTCAAATTCCAGCTAGTGACGTGATGAGTTATAATTTTATGATATTTGCACCTTAAAATGAAGAAATCAACAATTAAAGTCCTCTTCAATGGGGAAACCTCCTTTTACAAATAATACAATGTTCAAGACAATATTTGATGATATTATGACTAGGTATCCTTAGTGTATATATATGAGACAATTGTTATATATATGATAACACGAGACCACGAGGGGTTTCAGCCTACATAACAATATAGCAACAAAAATGTAATCACTCTATATCTAGGGATTAATAAGGGGTTTTTGGGTTAACATGGGGCTTAACATGCCCCTCCCCTTCAAATTAGTGTTGTCCTCAACACTTGACTATATGTGAATGTTTCTGCATGAACTCATATTCCCATGTTGCTTCTTCTAGTGGTAGGTTCTTTCATTTGACGAGGTACTCAGTAATTGCTTGATTTCTCATCTACTTAGTTCTTTTCTCCAAAATTGTTTATAGTTCTAGTATTATTTTATCTTATTCATTAATATTTGGTAGAATAGTTTGGACTAGGATCTTGTCACCAATTACCTTCTTTAAGCAAGAAACATGGGAGACTTAATGTACACATGAATATGAGGCAAATCTAATTTGTAATCCATGCTTCTAATCCTCTGCAATACCTTATAGGCACCATAATATCTCGAAGATAATTTGTTGTACTTATTTTGCTGCTTGATGGACATCTGTTTATATGGTTGTAGTATCACAAATACCCAATCCCCAACTTCAAATTCCCTTTCACTGTAATGTTCATATGCTTATTGTTTCATCCTATTTTGTTCCATAAGCAAGTCGTCTCTCAATAGTTTGAGAACCTCTTGTTGGTGTTGCATGTGATCTTCTATTGCTTGAGCCTTTATAGCCCCTTTCAAGGGTTATGCGATGGATGGAGGATGATATCCATAAAGTGCCACAAATGGTAACATTTTTTATGAAGTATGGAAGGATACATTGTACCACCATTCTGCCAAGGGAAACCATTTGAACCATTATGTCTATTTTTCAGATGCAAAGCAACATAGATATCCTTCAAAACATTTACTCACTATCTCATTTTTCCCATCAGATTGAGGATGGTAAGAGGAGTTGTGAGCTAATTGAGTATCCAAACAAGAAAATAATTTAGTCAATAAATTTCCAGTGAAAATTTGATCTCTATCACTTAATAACATTTGGTATTCCATGTAGCTTTTGGATTGTTTCCATGAATTATTATGCCACAATACTTTCTTTAAAGGGATGAGAAAGAGATCAAAATTGGGCATACTTTGTCATTCGATCTACCACTACTATACTGATACTCTTTCCTTCAGATTTGGATAAACATGTAACAACATCCATTGAAACTTCTTCCTAATGTTGGATTGGTATGGCTAATGACTGAAGGAGCCATGGGGTTTTGATAGTCTCTCCTTTATTTGGTTGGCATACCACACATTCTGCCATAATATTTTTCACGTCTACTTTAAGACTTTCCAAAAAATATATTTCTTGATCTTATGGTATGTATTCAAGAACCCTAAATGTCCTCATACAAGAGAATTATGCAATTCCAAAATGACCTTCTGTTTGAGTTTAAAATTCTTACATAAGTGATCTTGATACCATAACAAGTCATTTTTCCACAAAAAAATTTCTACTACATTGGGGCCCTCCTGTAGTTATTGAATGATCTTAAATATCTTCTGATATTGTTACCATTCTATCCTTTCTTCTTCCACCTAGTCAAATTATGCAATGAAAATAGCACATAGTAGACCATTTGCGTTTTCCTCTTTCCTTGAGAGCGCATCTAGGACAATATTCGTTTTCCCCCTTTGTAGATAATTTCAAAGTCACAACTCAACATCTCTGTGACCCATTTTTTTTTTTTTTGAAGATATTCATTTCTCTAAGAAGTGATTCAGACTATCATGATCTATTTTTGCTTTGAAGTGTCTTCCTTGGGCATGAATGCCATTTCTTAACTGCATGTAGTATGGTCAACATTTCTTTTTCATATACGGGTCTAAGTAATTTCTTTCCTTTAAGTTTAATACTTTCAAAGGCAAGAGCCCTTCATTTTTTCATCAAAACTACACCAATGCCATGGCTTGAGTGATCCAGGTGGCTCCAGACACATGCAAAATTCCAAGAGGGCTTATAATAGCTCAAAATTCAAAGTGGTCAGATTTCTCTCAAACCAGCACCAGATCGAAGTGCTTGTCACCCTGATTCCAACAATGTGAATGACACTCAAATACGAGCTCATATGAGGGAGATAGAGCCAGTCAAAGTTGCCATGTGGGCTAGGTTTAATGGTCCTACAAATTAACCGAGTCTGGGACATGGAATCTGGGTCTCGAGAGCAGGCGAAATTGTGGGATGGTTAGTTTTCCTCATAACCCCTAAATCGGAAAAAATAAATTAGTTTGTTTTTAAAAAACAAAATAATATTTAAAAAATGGGTGGCAATTGCCACCCTTGCCACTCCCTCTTGGATCCACATTACATGGTATTAATTTAAAAGTTGGTTGGGGGGCGGGCCACCCCCAGTGGAACCACTACAACACAATAAAAAACCAACTCTAACCGCGCCCAAACTGATCGACAACCAACAAACGAAATAAACCATCATATGCCATTAACGGGATTTGAACACCATCCTCCACCGGGTGAGCCGAGGTCGTTGCTAAAGGGCCATTCGGGCCTCTTGGGAAGCTCCGCCCACATCCATCATTTAAACCTTCATTTTCCATCATTTTGAAAAACTTGGAGGTGGAACTGTGAGTGAATGAGGCAGAATGGAACAAAGAGAGAGCCAATGGAACGAGGAGTTCGTGAACAGAGTTCCATGCAGCAGAACCAAGCCAAGTGGAACCATGACGCAGTTCCAGGAGGCGAAACCTTGACATGCATTTCAAGACAATGAATATTCCTTAATGCTTGAAAGATTCCATGGGGAGGTAAATTTTCATTTTATCGAAATGATATGAAGTTTACAGTCATTTTAACTAGAATTCCACAGGGAATGTGATGGTGAAATAAGAATCACCATCTGAGAAGCAGATTTGCAGATTCCCAGTAGAGCAAAATGTTTGAAGAATCTTGAGGAAATCTTCCAGATTCCTTGGAAGCTGAAATTCGCCAGAGTCAGAATGCAATCAACTTTATACCCATTCTTCTCAAAATTTTGCAAGAATCTCAATGGCGAGATTAGTTTTCTGAATTGAGTTGCAGATCTCCAATCAACCCAGAGGAGGGAATCTTTGGAGAATCACGAGGAATCTAAAAGATTCCTACAGGCCCAGATTTTGATGGTTTTGGAATTCGACAAATGGATAGTCGATTTTACACTTCTTGATGACAAAAATTTAGTGGTGCAGTCAACTTTTGTAACTAGGCCCTCTATTTTTTGGCGATTTTCCATATTGGAGCGATGGACAATCGATTCTATGCCATTTGATGCTATGATTTCGATGGTGCATTTAGATCCAACAATTGAGTATTATATTATTCAACTAACATTAGAGTTGAGGTATATGAAGTGTTGTTGTCATGTACTTCTTTGATCATTTTCTGTGAGATGTACTATGTTGTTTCGATTCCTAATTGATGTGTGATGCATAATATTTGTGTCTATTTCATGTGAGATGTATTCATCATGGATTGTTATGTATGTTTTGATTGAGATCCCTTTGTTGCCATGATGGCGGGGTACTCATTGTCACCATGGGTGTTTTGGTTGAGATCCCTTTGATGCCATGATAGAGGTATACTCATTGTCACCATGGGTGTTTTGGTTGAGATCCCTTTGATGCCATGATGGCGGGATACTCATTGTCACCATGTGTAATATTATGTCATGTTGATAGGAGGTCTATTGTGAGTGATAGTTCCTGTAACGGAACGTATCGTGGAGAGACTTTGCCACTCATGTAGAGGGAACATGTCCTTGTATGATAGAAAACACAATCCATGTACATCTTCACCATTTCTAGCACTGAATGAAGCGACCAACACCATCTTGACACCGGGCTCAAAGACGTAGTCCACACTGGATGAATTCCGTTATCAATATCTCTTGTTTATGATTTGCTGATTGTCATTATGTTTCCATTTTCTTAAGCATGCATATATGTTCATATAAAATTCAATTCTAACTACATCACGGAAGCAAAAGATCTTGGATAATTTTGGAAGTTGAGGGAACTCGATCACTGAGGCACCATACTCCACAACGAATATTTTTCTGAAGTAATGCTTCCTTCTTCAATATTTATCTTAGAGGTTTTGTTATTTGACCATAATTCTTGATGAACTTGCGATAATATCCTGTTAATCCTAAGAATCCTCTAAGTTTCTTCATGGTATTGAGGATTGACCATTTCCTCATTGCCTTGATTTTGATACAATCCACCTTGACATCATCATGTGATACAATATGACCCAAATATTCTACTACTTGAACCCCAAAGGCACACTCAGAAGGCTTTCCAATAGTTATTGCTCTTCCAACAATGTTAAGACCCCGTCAACATGTTGTACATGCTCTTCCTAAGATTTCTCGTAGATGAATATGTTTTAAAAAAAATCTGAGCACAAATTTTCCAAGGAGGGGTTTGAAAATAGGATTCATGAAGCTTTCAAATGTTAAAGGTGCATTTGTAAGTAAAAATGGCATACACAAAAACTCATAATGACCTTCATGTATTCTAAATCCTATTTTGGAAATGTCTTCTTCCTCATTCTAATTTGATGATATATAGAACAAAGATCCAACTTAGTAAAGAAAATTCCTTAATGCAATTCATCTAATAATTCATCAATGATAAGAATAAGAAACCTTTTTTTGATTGACATTTTGTTGAGTTGTCTATAATTTGGACACATATGACATGAACCATCATTTTTGATAACCATTATCACTAGTGAAGAGAAAGCGCTCTGGCTAGGTTGAATGAGGCCTGCCTTTAACATTTCTTGAACCATATACTCAATATCACTCTTTTGTCCATGTGGATATCTGTAGGGCCTAATGTTAGGTGGTACACTTCTAGGTTGAAAATAAGTATCATGGTCATGATCTGGGATAGGTGGATGACCCTTAGGAATTTCTCCAAATACCTTAGCATGATTGTTGATAACATTTTGGAGATCCACTGAAGCAGAGAATATGGATGTTTGGACATCTAATGAACACAATTGCGCAACTACACCTTGGTGTCACTTTTTAGCATTTTTTCCACGCTATTAGAGCTTATCAGTTTACTAGGTTTCCCTTGGATACCTATAAGCTCAATTTCCTTTCCTTCTAAGAAAAATATTATGAAAATATCTTGAAAATTAAGGGCCATTGTTTCCAATGATTGTAACCATTGTCCTTACAGTATATTACAGTCATTGTTACCTCCCTGCGTGAAACAAAGGTAACAATTTTTTGAACACTTATCTCAGTTTTTGATAATGACAGACAAGTCTCTGTTATGTTCTGGAATATGCTCACATGCATCTACAAAATGTAATTTCTTTTTACTAATGAAATTACGATTTTTCCTAGGGGAAAAGATGATTATAACCATTGGACCCCTAATACAATATCAACACCACCCATTTGGATTGCAATCATGAGACTAAACAATAAATAATCCCCCATATTTAACTTGATATTATGGCACTTCCTTGAACAATTTATGTCACCTCCATCTTCTATCATCACTTGAAATTATGGTGTTGGAAATACAAAGCAATTAAAAATATTTTCCAATTTTTAATTGATGAAATTATGGGTACTACCTGAATCAATAAATATTGTTACTTTTTGCTTTTTGATATATTCTTCTATTTTGAGGGTTAGTGGAGTATTGGTGCTGGCCATGCATGAAAAGAAATTGTTGGAGTAGTCTCTTCTAACTCTTGATCTTATGAAGTTTCCACTTCTTGACCTTCTTGATATTCACAGTGTATGTAGAATAATTTCTTCTCACTGCATTTATGCTATTTACTATACTTGTTGTCATAGTTGAAACACAATCCCTTTGCTCCTCTTTCATCCATTTGCTAAGGAGTCAACCTTGTCAGTTTAGGAATGGGAGTGCAATTTTCTCTATAGTTATTAGTGAACAATTTTTTAGTGGCCACATTTTTACTTTCAACTTTCCTTGCCAGACTGAAAGCATTCTCTAGAGGTTTAGGTTCAAAGAGACACAACTCATGTTTGATGATTTCCTTTAAATTTCTCATAAATCGGTATAACAAATTATCCTTTGAAATATTATTTACTTTGAGAATTAATTGCTGGAATTGTTTAATGTGCTCTGGAACTGGACCTTTTTGTTGAAGATTTACCAATTGACTATAAAACATGTAGCTCTTAATATCTCCATAATGTGCTATTAATTCTGGTGGAATCACGACTGTTGCTACAACAGAACCTGTAGGTGTTAGTAAATGGACTCATTACTAGAGTTAAAATATCTTTGAAGCGTTTAAACACACGTCAAAATCATGGGGAGCGTTGGGTTATCTAATGCCCAATAATATCCACTCCCAACACGAATCAGGGGTGTTTTGAACTTGAGACTTTGGCTCTGATACCACTTGTTGGAATCAAAATTACCATTACACCAAAACCCATAGGTGTTAGTAAATGGACACATTACCATAGTTAACGGGTCCTCAAGAGGCGATTAAGCATATGTTTTGAAACACACAGGGAGCATTGGATTATCCAATTCCCAACAAATTCCTTTGTAAAAATGGACCAAGATATAACAAAATCCTTCTTTCTTTCACAAATCCATTAATACCATACATGTTGGTCTTATTCTAATAACATGAATGCAATATTTACCTTTTGTAAATAGCCATGTTATAGAATCATTACCATCAAATTTCCTCATATTGATCTTCAAAATGTAGTAGGTCCTTGGTGTCGACTTGAAGCCATGATGATGCAAATCTTGGATTGAAAATTCATGATTATGGTTCTACGATTTTAAATTTGTGCTCTCCAATTGTGATAACATACTCCCCATATGAGATTGATTCTCAACAACATGCTTCTCCTTATGTTCATTATTTCCTTGGATCTCCACATCCCTTTTTGGAATATGTTGGCAAAAAAATAATACAAGGGTTGAGACCCCAGGTTTAGGGACAAGGGTCAATAAAAGCTCCGGTGTAATCTAGCACAACACCGATATTTTCACCTTATCTAGGATGGATAAGGCGTCTCACCTGATGCATGCCACGACCTTAGTTAGTTAAGGGTTGGAATCAGGTATTGAGAAGAATCATATGAAATATATCAATGCCAGTAAATCCAGAACTATGCCCATTAGGGACTCAATTGTAACAGGTCAAACACATGAAGAGAAAGAACATAATACATGTGTAACCATATTAAAATATTTAAAAACCACAAAAATGATGAGCCCGAGTATTGCAGCAAGGATGCTGCAACTCCTAGGATGACCAAATTTACTTTATCAGTCTGGGGTTCGTACAAACTTGGAGGTGACAGTGGTATATGCACAACATATGCAACAATCTATTCTTGTCACTTCTTAACTGGGGCGATAGATCACTAGGGTTTTTCAAACCAGTCTTCTATTGATTAGAAGGAGGCTGACTACTGATAGTGAATGTAAAGCTATCTTTAATGCATAAAGTAAATGCTTGTCTATGTTAAGGAAATGAAAATGCTGAATAGAAAGTGCTACGAAATGACATGAAATTACCTAGCTAAGAATTAACACACATTACTTGCACAAGAGACGTAATTTAACCTTGCATTCTATCATCTAGTTATCTGGACGAAGTAAACATGGATATTATCCTAACCTTGCTATGACTGATGTATGCATGCAATAGCTAAATATTGCATAAAATAAACTTTTGGTTTTCAATTTAGAAATGTAAATGCTAAGCTAAACAAGCTGATCTTTTGCAGGGGAGGAAGGTAAGGGAAAATTGGTCCAAAATGGAATTGAGGGTTATGGAGGTCAAGTTGAAGTCCTACCCTAGGCTCTGATCATCATTTCTGCCCAAAACAATCTAAAACAGGCTGCTACAGGGTTTCCCGTAGTTGCTACATGATTTCCTGTAGTTACTACAAAATGTCCTAATTTACTACAGGAAACTTAGCTGAAAGCTGTAGGAAGGTAGGGACAATGAAAGAAAGTGCTGAGAAGATGTATGATGGTGGACTAAGGTATGGGGAAGGTGCACACTACCCAAGGATCAACCCAACTCTTCAGGATGGTTGGATTTTTTCAAGGTGGCTATCCACTATGGCTACAAAATAGAAATCTGAATTAGTGGTTGGTAGGGTTGGGCGAGAGGTGGATAAGACTTAGACGAGGTTGGTGGAACGAGTTCCTCCCTGCAAATCAACAACTCCTGCAACACCACATATTATTTTCTTCATTAATGCACAACTTCATGTAAATGTGGAAAATATGAGTTGAATTTGAGAAACTAATTTATTGATAGCTAATGGCTTAAATCTATGGAATGTAATGCTTTCTAATCTACAGAAAAATCAAGAAACCAAAATGATAATTTTAGGTGCTTGTAAGAAATCATCAATAATGATCTACTAAAGAAGAAATCCTAAGCTACGTAATAACCAAAAGATAAATTTGTTTTGGGGCTGTGAGAGTGGGACCCTCAAACCATGATCCCATGAGGGAGATGAGGATGAGGCCATTGTCACAATATTTTCTAAAGTTTTTTCTTTCACTACTGTAACACTGATCTACTTCTACAACTAATGGAAGCAAAGCTAACCAATCATTCAAAAACTTATCAATCAAACAAAACAAAGATAACTTCAACGAATAATATATGATTATAATCTAAGAATATGTGTACAAAAAGAGGAACCTCTACTACTAGGGTTGGGCCCTAACCCAAGAGCTTCAACCCTCTGAGTCATCTTAGTGTTGGATCAAAGAAACTCTTTTAGTTATCACCAAAATGTCAAAAAATTACATGAGAATAACAGTCACAATGTCTTTGCTCGAAATTGCCTATTGGCTATAATGAAAATTCGAATCCTAATGAGGTCCTAGGCCTGCTTATTTATAAAAATTAAGCTACCAATAACTTCCTTAAAATTGGGGAGGATTGGCTCCCAAACTCGAGATTGACTTGTCTTCAACTATCACTAGCTTGGCTGCCAATGAACTCGGTGGGCTTAGCTGCTTGTAACTCAGAGCTGGTGAGATATGGTGGAGGAATCTTTGAGTGGTTGAGGAGTTAAGGAGGGAGATTCAATCTCCTAAAATCCCTCTTTCTTGTCTACTTCAAGTTCCTGCACTTAAATTAGCCCAAAACTGCTCCAAATCCTGCAATTAACGCACATTAGACCACATGACATAACATCTCACCTTTTCCCTTCTCACTAAGCAAAATATAATAAAATATGTAAAGAAATGTGAGAAAAGTTGATTTTAATAAGCTGGAGAGTGGCATTAAGGCCCATATAATTTACGTATTGATGAGCCTCATCATCACCCCTTACTGAAAGTGTTTCTCATCCTCTGAGAAGTTTAGTATATATCCATATCTTTCATAGTTCTTGTGGCCTCTCTGACATCCTAGGCCTCTATTGATGGAGTTTCCTCTTGTGGATAAAACCTTACATGTTTCTCTAATTCCTCCCACTGCTTTCTTTCCTCTTCCTCCTATTTACCTTCTAGCATACCCAATAGAAAGGGTGGATTGAGTTTCAAACCAATCCAATTGATTTTGAGTCTCTGTAGTGCATTCTTATATAGTGGGGCTTTTTAGTGCATCTCTCATTCTTTTAGGGGAATGATACTCCTTCATCCTTAGGTTGTATGTCAGGGTTCTCCATCTCCTTTGGCATGCTTGTTGGCTTTCATTCCCTAGCAATCTCAAGGTGTTATGAAAATGTGTAATTTCTTTCTCTTGTGTAGCTAGGTATGTTGGTGCAAGCTGGGGATCATTGACGATGATATTATGGGTGCTAATGACAACCATTGAATTTATATGTTCTTATTAGATGTAAATGGGCTCCCTTTCTTCTCTTTCCAACATCCTCTTCAACTCCTTAGCCTTGGCCTCCTCATGACTCATCCGTGATGCAAGGGCCATTAGTTGTAAGTCCCCCAACTTTGCATTGGGGTCCCACACATTCAAGTATGTTAAGGCTAAGTTGTACAAGTAGAATTAAGATATATTGGCCCTATCCTCTAGGTTTCTCTTATCACATAGTTCAATGAAATTCCTATAGTCTTGGAAAGGCATAGTCCCCTATTATGCTAGTGTCTTGATATGAAATTGCAACCATTGATATTTGAGGTACAAGACATATGATTTTGAAGGTATCTTGAACTGGAGTGCCTCCATGGAGAGGATTTCCATGGTGGCCAATTGGCTCTCTTTTTCCTGTAATTGCCTCCTTAGCTATGTGTTTTCTGCCTCTAGTTATGATCTCATAATTCGTTCCCTGTCTCTTATCTTACTTCCATCTCTAGTTTATTCTCTTCCATATGGCCCACATCCTCTACCTTCTTTGTTTTGGAAATTTGCATCCAACGATGTGTCCTCCCTCTCTCTTTCTCAAGCTCAAAGAAGAGAGGGATGGCAAATTTATATGGTATTACTTTGCCTCCCTCAATGAATCTGTAATAAGAGCTTAGATTGGGCTGTGGGCTAGGCTCCTGTAGCTCTTGGAACTCTCCATTATATGTCTTTGGAGAAGTTACCCCTTCTTACACTTGTGTCGTTGCTTCCTTGCCTTCCCTATGTCCTTGCTATCCTTCTTGTTGCTTTTTCTGTGTTTTCTGTAGTGTTGACAAAGTTTCCTGTAGGACTATTTCAGGATCTTGTAGAAGACTTTTTCCTTTCTGAAATGGGGTCAAAGGTACCTTGTCTTGCTTTGATGATTCTGACATGGTGACAAGCCTCCTAACATAGGTGTGGGAGACTTTGGCGAAGCTTGTTTTGATGTGCCCTTTTCACCTTTTATTTTTAGGGAAACTAGATTTTCTTGCTATTTTGGTGAGTCCTGGTGTGTGATTGTGGTTTCCCTTGTTTTATCATGGTTCTCCTCCTTGTGTTGAAATAGAGGGGACTCTGCATCTATCTTTTCCCTTTTAACTTGACAAGTGTGCCTAGGGAAGTCAAGGCAATAGCTGCCTCCCTCTAAGTGGGTCCAGGAGACAAACTTGGAGATTCCTCCCTTTCCTTGGTATGTTCCTCAGGGCTTACTTCTTCCTTCTATTCTTTCTCTTCACTTTTCTCCTCTTCTCCTCCTTATTTTCCTTCTTCTTCCTCTATTGTCTCTATTTCTACCTCCTCTTCCTCCTCTGCTTCTTCCTCTTCCTGTTCAGGTTCTTCTTCTTCTTCTTCTTTAGGTTCTTCTTCATCTTCTTCTGCCTCTTCTTCACCACTAGAGGTATTATCCCTATCATATTCAAGGGCTTGTATTTCAATCACAACCTCTCTATCCATGTCTCTAAATATGGACCATTGAATAAGGATTCTTAGCTGGTTCAAGGCATCCTCTAGTATTAGCTTAATAAGTCCATGGTGTGCCAATTGATGATGTTGTCCCTCTTGGACCATTAAGCTCATGTCTATTATTGATTGTACCAAGAAGTAGTGTACACTGAGTCTTCTGTCAATGGGCATCTCCTCTCCAAATCAAAACTCATGGAGGAGTCTAAATTGATAACCATAGATTATACTAAGCCTCCCTTGACAAGAGATATATTTGAAAATATGATAGCTCACCTCATTCCAAGGATGCTAAGGCTTTCCATTTTTATCCCATTTTTGTCCTCAATTGGATCTTCATCCCTTAAGAAGAAGTTTTTATGTGCAAAAGTTCTTGCAAACTTATCCTCCTTTCTCCATGGCATCCCTTGAGGAAGTGTAGTGATTCTGCTAATTACTTCAGGAGTAATTGTAATTGACTATCCTCTTACAACAATAGTAGCACTGATTATAGCTTGAGGGTTAAGTGCAATGGAAAATTCTTGAGCTACATCATCATCATACCCTCTGAGAAACTCAAAGAATCCCAACCAGTTATGCCTTATAAATATTTTTACCACAGGGGGATGGAGGTGTATCCTGGATGTCTCTGTGGGTTCCCTATTATTAAACCCTCCTGTCATGTCCCTTCTCTAGTTGGCTAACTGTAGGTAGTTTGGTAGGCTAGCTTTAGTTTTTAGGGTGAATGAGAGTTTATAATAGTGGTGGATGGTTGTAATTTCTTTCTATCTCCACACAACTTTTAAACTGTTCAAAATTCTTTTAAAACTCCCAAGCTACTGTAATCACTTAGAAAACTCAGTTTTTTATTTTCCTAGCTATCAATTCAAAGCGTAGGAGATATGGGCCACCTACCTTTCATTGTGATGCTTTGAATGAGGAGAATTTCTTAGCAGTTGGATGCTAGGCACCCCCTTTTAGCGTTCTCTGTGAATTTCCAATGTTTCATGTAGCTCCCTGTGTTTCCTGTAGTTTTATTTCCTGTAGGGTAGCTGAAACAGGTTTGCCTCCTCGATGGCTCTCCAAGTTAGTCTCGATCTTCTCTGATGTTGAAATGAACAAATGGTGCATGAGAGTTTGGAATGTTCACTATTTATAGTTGATTCCTTGGAGTGTCGTATTGTATGGCAGTGTACGAGATTTCCTCTTTGGGACTGTCGGCCCGCCGTTAGTTATCATGTAGTCTCGCCTCGTAATCATCACCCACTCTCACACAACTTAACTCAAGCACCTTTTCAACTCATTCTTCTTGATGTGATATTGCCACGTGTCATGCTGACTAGGAGTTCACCTTTTGTTTTCGCACTGAGGGTGGCCAAGTTAACTGGCCACCTCTAGCTTATAAAATCGAACTTTTTCATATTCCTACATTTTTATGATATCATACTTAGGGAAAAATTCGGATGAGGTGACATACCTGTGCCTTCCTTTGCTTGGTTAATGCATGCTGGAGGGTGACTCTATTGTGCTTCTTTTTGTTCAGGTAATGCTTTTCCTTGGGCATTTTTTTGTATATTTCTTCCTGTTGATGTGGTTGTCTTTTGTTGTTGTTGTGTGCAGGTGCTTGGTCTTTGCTGTTGAGCTCTGTATAGGAGTCATAGTGTCTGCAGGGGTCCTAGAGCTTTTTACTTCAATGGATGTTGAAGGAGAATGCATGGAGAGACTGGTGGTGTGAGAACACTGGCTTCTACAAGGTTTCCTATAGTTACTATAGGAAATCCTGTAGCTTCCTTTTTCATCATTTTTTTTCACTTGGAGGAGGAATGGATGATGATGTAGGAGTGGATGGATGGAAATGGAGGAGATGGAGTGGTAGGTGAGTGAGGCCAATGATGGCATGACCCTTGGAATTTTTTATTTTTTTATTTTTATTTTTTTATTTTATTTTTTATTTTTTATTTTTTATTTTTTATTTTTTAATTTATTTTTTATTTTATTTATTTATTTATTTATTTATTTATTTATTTTTTTTTTTTTTTTATGGACATAAGGGTTGGTATGGTCATGAGATGGTGTTCGATGAGAGGTGGTGAGGTTTATGGTCCCCTCTTCCAACCTAGAAAGGAGTGAATGGATGGAAATGGAGGAGATGGAGTGGTAGGTGAGTGAGGCCAATGATGGCATGACCCTTGGATTTTTTTATTTTTAAATTTTTTTTTTATGGAGATAGGGGTTGGTATGGTCATGAGATGGTGTTGGGTGATAGATGGTGAGGTTTATGGTCGCCTCTTCCAACCTAGAAAGGAGTGGATGGATGGAAATGGAGGAGATGGAGTGGTAGGTGAGTGAGGCCAATGATGACATGACCCTTGGATTTTTTTTTTTTTTAGTGATTTTTGATGGACATACGGGTTGGTATGGTCATGAGATGGTGTTGGATGAGAGATGGTGAGGTTTATGGTCCCCTCTTCCAACCTAGTACATGAATGCACCATCAATTTTTAATAGGAACTTCATTCCTATAATGTTTCAAGACATCCTGTAGTAATACAAGAAACTCCTGTAGTAACTATAGGAAACCCTGTAGAAATTAGAATACTGCATAAAAATTGGTTTTTGATGCTTGGAAATGAGGATGGACGATGGAGACACAGTAGGCATGGGAGATATGAAGTGAATGGAGGAAGAATGAGGTGATGATTGGCTTACTATCCCATGAACTATGTGTCCTTTGTTTCCTTTAAAAACCTGCAAAAATCACATAATTTTATTAGTGGGCAAGTTTGAGGTGCCTGCCATGACATTTTTTCTTTTTTTTCTTTTCTCTTTATCTTCCTTTTTTTTGAAAGACACACAGGTTGCCTCAAAGGAGGATTTCAACCCGTTTTCCTGGCCTAGGAGCCTCAAGGGAGGTTTTCACCTAGGGATCTTTTTATTTTCCTTTGCTTCACTCTTGGGCCACCTCAAGGAGGTTTTCAACCCAAAAGTTGGCCTCTTGTGCCTCATATAAGTTTTCACCTAGGTCCCTTATTGTTTTTTTTTCATTTTTTTCAAAAATAAAAATAATCTTCAATAATTTGGCAAGTTGGAAGCTGAGAGACTTCAAAGCACATTCATTTCCTTACTGATAGTACTAATGAACTCTTCCCTTGACATAGGTCTTTTATAGGATTTCAATCTGTATCCATTAACAAGCAAGGGGATACCTTCTTCATCAATGGTCCTTATTTGCACAACCCCATTTTCATGGCACTTTTCTATCAGATATGGGCCGAGCCACCTGGTAATCAATTTTCCCTTGGATTTCTTGAACCTAGAGTCATATAGCAAAGCCCAATCACCTTCTTGAAAAACTGTCTTTGATATTTTTGTCATGCCAAACCTTTCTTTGTACTTGAATAACTTCTATGTGTAGGAGGGTTTGCATCCTGAATTCATCTAAACCATTGAGATCGAGCAGGCTGTCTTGTTGTGCCTTTGTAAAATCCAAATCCAACTATGCTGCCATTCTCAAAGTGTTGTACTCAAACTCAACGGAGAGCAGAGTCTTCTTTCCATAGACCAAGTCATAAGGTGTGAATCCGGTGGTTGTCTTCCAGGTTGTATTATAGGCCAAATTGGCCTCCACTAGTCCCTCATCCCAATCTTTTTTGCTACTGCTCTCAACCTTGGTGAGAATGCCTTCCAATTCTCTATTAGTAACCTCTACTTGTCCATTGGCTTGAAGATGATAAATAGTTGAATTTCATTGTTTGATGTTATGCTATCTCAACAGATTTTTAATCAGGTGTGAGGTGAATTGAGCTCCCTGATAAGTGGCTAGCTCTCTAGGGTACCCAAACATGTAAAATACATTCTCCCTTAAGAAATCAACCACTTTCTCTTCTGTGGCTAACTTGACAGCCTTGATTTCAGGTCACTTTGTCAAATAATCAATGCATAGAATTATGTACTTTTTCTGCCCTGATGGTGGATTAATGGGCCCAATGAAATCCATGCCCCACTTGTTAAATGGCTCAAGAGTCACTTAAGGTTGCAAATACATTTCATCCCTGGGATTAGGTTTCCCCATTCTTTGGCATTGGTCACATTGACTAGTGTATCCTCTTGCATCTTGGTGGAGAGTGGGCTAGTAGTAGCCAGCTTGTAGTACCTTGAAGGATATCCTCTTGGCTGCAAAGTGACCTCCACAAGGCCCATCATGACAGGCCAAAAGGATCTCAAATACTTCCTCCCCTTTCACACATCACCTCAAAATCTGATATGGGCCTAGCTTGAAGAGATTTCCCCCAATCCAAGTGAATGGGGTGCTTTTTCTGATAATTTTGTTTTTTTCCTTGGAGGACATATTTGAAGGGAACCGTGCAACCACTAAGTAGTTGGCTATGCAAGCGAACCATGGAGAGAGAATCGAAATAGCAAATAAATGCTCATCTTGCATATGATCATCAACCATTCCTTCCTCACCTACAGGAAAAGCAAGTCTAGACAAAAAAATTGCAACTACGTTTTCTCTACCAGGCTTATCAATGGTAGTTAGATCAAACTGTTGTAATAAAAGAAAATAAAAGCAACCATCTAATAATTCTAGCATTCACATCAGGCTTGTTCATCAAATATTTAATAATAGCATGGTCATTATGTATAAAGGTCTGATAACCAGTGATGTAGTGTCTAAATTTATTCAAGGAATGGACAATAGCTAGGAGCTGTTTTTCAGTCACAGTATAGTTCAATTTAGCCTTAGACAAAGTTTTGTTCATGAAATAAATGACATAAGGAAACTTGTCATCTATGTGGCCTAGGGCTGGTCCTATAGCTTTGTCAGAGGAATCAACATGGATGTGTAAAGGAAGATCCCAATTTGGGGCCTTAGAGTATGGGTGCAGTGGTCAACTTGTCCTTTAAGGTTTCTAGGGCCTCTTGGCAGCTTTCTGACCAGAGAAATTCAGAGTCCCTGGCCAATAGTCCAAAAAAGGGTGAGGCTAATTTGCTAAAGTCCTTTATGAATATCCTATAGTATCCAGCTAAGACCAAGAAACTTCAACCATCCCTCTGCTTCTGAGGAGTAGAGACCCTCTTTATGATAACAATTTTATTTGGGTCCACTTGCAGTCCTTCCAAGGATATTGAGTGACCTAGAACAATCCCTGCATTCATCAAGAACTCACACTTCTCAGGACTAAGAGATGGGTTCATTTAAATGCACTTATTTAATACTTTCCCCAAGTTAGAGAGAGCCTCCAGGAAATCACACCCATAGGGAGTGAAATCATCCATATAGATTTCTATAGAGTCATGGACTAGCTCTGCAAAGATGCTCAAAACTGCCCTCTGAAAAATGGCAGGGGTATTACATAATCCAAAAGGAAGGACCCTATAAGCAAAGGTACCACAAGGATAATTGAAGGTGGTTTTATCTTAGTCCTTTGGGCTGATATGGATCTGATTGTAACCACAAAATCCATCCAAGAAAGAGAATAACTTATTTCCTGCAAGACCATCCAAGACTTGATCAATGAAAGGTAGATGGAAATGGTCTTTTTGGGTGGCTTTTTTTAACTCTCTATAGTCCACACAGATTCTCCATTTGCCATTCTTCTTTGGGATTAGAACTAGAGGCGACACCCACTCACTATCTGAGATGGGTTAAATGAACCTTGCATCCAACAACTTTTGCAGTTCTTCTTTAACTATGTCTTTGATGGCTGGGTTCATTCTCATTTGAGGTTGGTGCACTGGCTTGCAACCTTCCTTGATGTAAATGTGGTGAGTACACACTCAAGGGTGCACTCCCTTCATTTCCATATAACTCTAGGCACATGCATCAAGATGCTCTCTTAGCATGTCACATAACTCCTTTTCTTGATGTGCAGAGAGAGGGGTTGATTTTCAATGTTTTAGTTGGACCAGATTATATCATCTTGACATGAGCAGGAACTTAGTAAGCTAGGCACAAATCTATCCAAGGGTTATCTTTAGCTTTCTTTACTAACTCATCAAGAGACATGGTGTTGGGGGGCTGATTCTAGAGGATTTGATCAATCAGGTCACCTTCATTAGGTTGGCCCCCTCCTATAGTAGCATCTAGGGTACATATTGGGTAAGATGTGGTAGCGTAGACTTCATCTTCCTCCACCTCTTCCAACCATAAAGGTAAGTCATGCTCTAGAGATGGTTGAGCAGGAGGGTACAAGACCAATTGTTTAGACAAATGCCCATTTTTAATTGTCATATTCCAAGCCCTGCAACATATGTAAGCATCAACAGTGGCTAGCCATGGCCTTCCAAGGATGAGAGGATAACCAATGAACTTGGTCTTAGGTTGGAGAAATAAGAAGTCAGTAGGGTATTCCCAGGAATCAATGGAGACTATCACATCCTCAACAACTCCCTCAAAAGCTACTGTGGATTTGTCTGCAAGCTGCAATACTGTTGTGGTCTTCCTTAATGATCTTTGGAGATTCAGCTTAAGCATAGTCTCCTTAGTCATCACAATGATCATGATCACCCCAAGATCAATCAAGGTATGGGGGACAATGATACCATAAATGTGCACATCTACCACAGGACTTCTAGGGTCTAGATACTTCGGGTAAATCACTCTCCCCAACATTAAGTCATACAGTTGTCCAATGACATTAATGGTAGGGGTGTCTTTCTTTGCCCCCCCAAGACGTTTGATGCATTTCTCCTTGATTAAATTTTTTTATATAGGGCCATCCTTGATAGCTTAGAGGAGTGGTATTTTAACACATAAGTTTTTCAATTCACCCAGAAGTTCGGTCTCTTTTGGGGTGTGCTGGCTAAGATGGATTGATCTCTCAGGAAAAGGAGGTGGAATGGCTTGAGGAAAATTTTCTTCCTTTTCCTCTTCAAGCTCCTCATGTGGAGATTGAGGTGGATAATCTGGAAGCACTCTTCCAGACCTAAGGTTGATTTCTTGAATTTCCACAACGTAGGTAGGGTAAGATGTCTCTCCACTATAGACCTATTGTGCCTTCTTGTTGTTCAGGTTCAAAATTAGCTAAGCATGCATCTGAGGTTGCTCAGGTGGATTAGGATGAAGGAGTTATCGCTGAGATAGAGGTGGAGGCAGTAAGGTTGGAGATTGGTTGTATGGGGGCCTCCACCCTTGTGATGGTGTATTCCATTGTGGTTGTGGGGGAGAATATGACTGAGATGATTAATTGGTAGGTTGGGAATGATATTGAGGTGCAAAAGACCAGGGAGAAGGTGTGGACCATGAAGGATGAGTAGGAGAACATGAAGGAGGAATGGATGCATTCTGTTTGGGATTGTAATATGAATAAGATGCCCCTTTCATGCGCTGTTGGTATGGTCGAGGTCCTTGAGGCCTCCTTTGGTTGATATAATAGAGTTGTTCAGTCACACCTTCAGTTCCTTGATACATAACTTTCAATCTAGGCAGAGAAAGGCACTTGTCTGTGGAGTGGCTTTCCTCATAGATAGAGCAGATCTCTATGACATTCAATGGACATTCATTTCTATGGTGCCTCCTGGTGCATTTAGGGCAAAAGACAACTAAGGCTCTTTCTGCTTCCTCCCGATTTCTCTTGATCTGTATGGTGTCCATTTGTAGAGCAAGGGTATGCAACATGTCACTCTTAAAGTCTTCCAACATGTTCCCATTTTCACTTTTGAAGGATGTGTTAGAGGAGGATGAATTGGCCAAAGCTTGAATAGGCCTACCCTTCTTTCTAGTTGCCCTGTAATGATTTTTGAAAACTGTCTTGATATCATCATAAGATAAATGGTAGATGTCCCCTCCTGACAACATGTTTAGGGTTTCTAGGAGATCTTCCCAAATCCCTCTAAGAAGGACTAACTTGAGTGATTCAGGATCGAGGGTGCATCTAACCCTTTTGTAGCTGAGTTGAAAAATTTACTCATAATCTTCCAAAGATTCATCATGTCCCAAGGTCATTCTAAATATTTCCTGTTTGGTGTCTTTGGACCTACAATAATCCTTGTACTTGTTGTTGAAGGCTTGTTGCATTTAAACCCAGGTAGTGATGTTGTCCACATGTAAACCCATGAACCAGTGCAAGGCTACATCCTTAAGGGTGGATGGGAACAACTTCAACTTCTCATTGTCAAAGGTATAATCATAAGTTCTATAGATGATACAAAATCAAACAAAAAGGTATCGGGGTCCTCTGAGGTTAAGCAATGGAAGTGAGAAAGGGAAGAAGGGTTATGTTTTTCATCCCAGAATCTCCATTAGTTTCCCTAATGGGAAAAGCACCCTCAATTCTATTTTCAGTTCCATTTTTGTTTTCAATCCTATTTCTATTTTCAAGCATGGTGTAGGTTGGTGGAATGATTTCTTCTTCTTCTTCCCCAATAGGCTCTTCAAAGATCTATGGTTGTTCGCCTAATGGGTCCTCTAGCTCACAACCACTGAAGAAGAGGGAAGGTTGGCTATTTGACGGTATGGGGGTATTTGGAATTTTTTTCCTAAGTTGTCTCTACTCCTATGAGGCATGAAATAAATTTCTTTTTTTTTTAGGGTTTTTTTTTTCTTCAGAACTACTTGCATAATGGAAAGAAAGTAGAAATTGTAACTATTTGCTGAATGGAACTACCTGCCGAATGGAAAAAAATAGAAATTACAACTATCTGTTGAATGCAAAACAAAAGGAAAGCATAAATTACATTTACCTAGATACCTCCCCGGCAACGATGCCAAAAAGTGACGAGCCCCAGTATTGTAGCAAGGATGCTGCAACTCCTAGGGTGACCAACTTTACTTTTAGATCTAAGACTTTTGTGATCCATAATGTAGATATTAGTCTTTCAGATTAATCACATTGTTAAGATTTGGTCAACGTTTCGAACCAACTAATGTGGTTCATCCTCAGGACAAGGTGAGAAATCACATTAGTTGGCTTTATCCCCCTTTGTTATGTATTAATTTTCTTTAACTTCTTTGTTTGCAATCGAAGTATATTTCTAATCTAAACTTATCCTGACTTTTAATATTTATCTAATAAACCTTTAAAATTATCTCAACCATCCTCCTTTCTTAAAGAGATTAGTTTTCCTCTAACAAATTATAGTCTTATTATTTTATTATTATATAAATTAATAATATTAAATTATAATGGAATTAAAATATTTTAATCTAGATTATTCCAAACAGTAAGTTTTTAACCCAATTTATCTTGAATAGGTCAGACCCTAACAAATTATATTATATAAACTAATTCTTTATATATAATATTATTATTAAACATTTAACTTATGATTTCAAAATAAAATATTTAATTACTTCATAACAAATAGTTTATAATATTAAACAATTTAATGAGTCAAACCCTAACAAAGTTATATTATAAAAAAATTAATATTTCTAGATAATATTATTATAAAATGTAATATTATTAAGTAATCAATTTATAATATCGAAATTAAATATTTATTTATTACATAACAACTAGTTTCTAACTAAATTATTAGACAATTTAACAAATTACCTAATGGCTAATTTTCAACGGCTAACTCTGGGCAGCGATGCATCCTTGCTATTTATTCCCTTAGATCTATTGATTTCTCACCTTGTCCTGAGGATGAACCACATTAGTTGGTTCGAAACGTCAACTAAATCCTAACAATGTGATTAATCCGAAAGACGGATATCTACAACTTTACTTTATCAACCTAGGGTTCATACAAACGTGTAGGTGACAGTGCTATATGCACAACAGATGCAACAATCTACTCTTGTCACTTTTCAACTGGGGTGATAGACCATTAGGGTTTTTCAAACCAGTCTTCTATTGACTAGAAGGAGGCTGACTACTGACAATGAATGTAAAACTATATTTAATGCATAAAGTAAATCCTTGCATATGTTAAGGAAATGAAACTGCTGAATAGAAAGTGTTATGGAATGACATGAAATTACCTAGCAAGAATTAACACACATTACTTGTAGAAGAGACCTTATTTAACCTTGCATTCTATCATCTAGTTATATCGACTAAGTAAGCATGGAAATTATCCTAACCTTGCTATGAATGATGTATGCATGCACTAGTTAAATATTGGAGAAAATAGTCTTTTGGTTTTCAATTTAGAAATGTAAATGCTAAGCTAAACAAGCTGATCTTTTGCAGGGAAGGAAAGTATGGGAAAACTGGTCCAAAATGGCATTAAGGGTTATGGATGTCAAGTTGAAGGCATACCCTAGGCTTTGATCATCATTTATGCCCAAAACAGTCTAAAAATAGGATAGTACAAGGTTTCCTGTAGTTGCTACAGGATTTCCAGTAGTTACTACAAGATGTACTGATTTACTACATGAAACTTAGCTGAAAGCTGTAGGAAGGTAGGGAAGATGAAAGAAAGTGATAGGAAGATGGATGATGGTGGACGATGGTATGGGGAAGGTGCACACTACCCAAGGATCATCCTAACTCTTCAATATGGTTGGATTTTATCAAGGTGGATACAAAACATAAATTTGAATTAGTGGTTGGTAGGGTTGGGCGAGAGGTGGAGAAGACTTAGATGAGGCTGGTGGAACGAGTTCCTCCCTGAAGATTAGCAAATCCTACAACAACATATATTCTTTTCTTCATTCATGCACACCTTTATGTAAATGTGGAAAAGATGAGTTGAATTTGAGAATTTGATTTATTGATAGCTAATGACTTAAATATATGGAATGGAGTGCTTTATAATATACAACAAACTTTAGAAACCAAAATGAAAATTGCAGGTGCTTCTAAGAAATCATCAACAATGATCTACTCAACAAGAAATCCTAAGATATTTAATAACCGAAAGATAAATATGTTTTTGGGGCTATGAGAGTGGGTCCCTCAAACCATGATCCCATGAGGGAGATGAGGATGAGGCTACTATCACAAGCTTTTATGAAGTCTTTTCTTTCACTACTGTAACACTGATCTACTTCTCCAACTAATGGAAGCAAAACTAACCAATCATTTAAAGACTTGTAAATTAAACAAAATAGAGATAACTTTAGCAACTAATCTATGATTATAATATAAGAATACATGTAAAAAGGAGGAACCTCTGCTGTTAGGGTCAGGCCCTAACCCAAGAGCTCCAAATCTCTCAGTCAACTCAACGCTGGATCAAAGAAACTCTTTTCATTATCACCAAAATGTCAAAAATAACATGAGAATAACAGTCACAATATCTTCGCTCGAAATTGCCCCTTGGCTACAATAAAAAGTCAAATCCTAATGAGGTTGTAGGCATTCTTATTTATACAACTAAAGCTACCAACAACTTCCTTAAAATTATGGAGGCTTGGCTCCCAAACTTGAGATTGACTTGTCTTGAACTATCACTGGCTTGGTTGCTTGTAACTCTGAGCTGATGAGACTTGGTGGAGGAATCTTTGAGTGATTGAGGAGTTAAGGAAGGAGACCCAATCTCCTACAATCCATTTTTCTTGTCTACTTCGAGTTCCTACACTTAAATTAGCCCAAAACTGCTCCAAATCCCGCAATTAATGCACATTAGGCTACATGATATAACATCTCACATTTAGCCTTCTCACTAAGAAAAATATAATAGAATATGTAAAGAGATGTGAGAAGAGTTGATTTTAATAGGCTGAAGAGTGGCATTAAGGCCCATATAATTTACCTATTTATGAGCCTCATCAACAAACTCGCATGCGCAGTACTAGTGTATCCCTGTAATATCTTCTTCCATTAATCCCCATCAACATTACAACAGAACATTCGACTCAAAAGCCTCATAGCCAGAAAAAGAAACTAATATGAAAGAGTAATACAAAATCAAGATCATGAGAATCAAAGCAAGCTCAAATGGCTAGCAACAACATTTTGGTATCTCTCCATCTCTCATGATTTTCGTCTTCGGCCTTCTTTTATATCCCTGTGCTTGCTTAGACTACCAATTCTCCCTTGGATGCTCCACCTTTTTCCTCTTTCAGCTGCCTCTACTGCTTGCCTGTGGATGTCTCTGTCCTAACTTCTTTGGCCATGTTTTCGCAACTGCTGGTCTTCAGCAGATTCCTTCCTCTTCTCCAATTGTCTCCTCCACAACCTCCCAATAATTATCTTTGGAAAAATGTGGTCATCCTTCTAATGTGTCACCTTGTTTTTTAAAACAAAGGATCGAACAGGACCCAACTACAGTATATTGACTCGTCCCCGAGTCAATCCTTTTCCGGTGCTATCAGTGTTGTTGATGCTACTAGTACTCCTCCCTATGTTGTTTCTCCTTGGTTGGATGCTTCCCCTTGACTAGTTCCTTCAAAGAAAGGACCCAACTCAGGTGCAAATTTGATGGCTACTTTTCAGAAATGTGTGTATGCTTCAATAGCTGCCTTCCATGTACTTGTGAGGGTGTCCGCCTAAGGAAGGAGTTGTGTCATAAGTTCAGTAGTAGGCTATGTCGAGCGGGTCATTAGTAGAGTATTCCACTACGTGTTTGTTTCTTCAGTGATCTATTGTAGTGTTTCTAGATGAGACTATGTCAGTGGCCTAAGGTCCTGGGGTATCTGCTTGGTCTTGTCTGATTCATCTTCGATGTTCAGGATTTGGGTCTCGAGGCTGTCTATTTGTGCTAGAAGTTATTTCTATTGGGTCTTGTCTCGGGTACCCATGGATTGATTAAACAAATGATTAACGTGATTGTGAAAAGGGTAAACATGTTGGTTCTTTTTTACAAGACAACCAAACTAGTCATGTACTTATTACAAAAGACCTTGAGCTTCTTCTGCAACTTTGACGATTGAGACTTCAATATAGTCACTCATGCTAGTTTCTGCTCAATTTCACCTGCATATTGGATGGTAGGATCTGGTAGTGTGCTCTGAGTGACACAGGTTTGTGTAGGCTGCTTTGATGTGATCACAACATTCAATAAGGGTACAAGTGAAAAAATCTTTTGGTGCATCTATCACATTGTTGGCTATCGAGGGCCATAGTACTTGGAATTTTCAGTAATCTAGTCAAGCTGATGTTGAAGGTTTTTCTTCTTCTGGAGGAGATGGTCATGTTCAGTTGCAAGGGCCAGGATCTGCTTTTGTTGCTGCTCATGCTCGGTACCTAAGACATTGTGCAACGCCTCTATTTGGCGTGAATCCAATTGAATGAAATTAAATAATTGGGCTGAGGATTAGCCCTATAGGTCATTGAGATTCATTGAGAAAGGTTTAGGGAACCGACTTTGCAACGATTGTCCACTGGCAACTAATTTCTCAGAGTTCCCCTATGGAGATGTTGTTCACTGTGAGGGTTTGCATGTTTGTGGATCAATGTGAACCATGGGGGAGTGTAGTGGTGATGAGATGATGGGATTGATGGGAAAGGGTATTGTGCAAAATGTGGTGGATTTTGGGAGTGGTGGGGTATTAAATTACCTAGTGACTGTGAGTGGACCATATTGCAACAATAAGGACAACATAGATGTTTGAATAGTTTCTGTGGAAGAAATTTGGGTTGTAAATGCTTTGTATTTTCAGCATTAGATTGGACAATGGAGTTGACCACCATTTCTGTTTTCATACTGATCATAATCCCAGATGGCAGGATGCTAGAGGTGGTGGCAGAAGTGGAAGATGTGTGAGGTGATGGATTCCATGACTGTGGTGAGGCGGTGGAAGTGGAGGGTGGATTTTCTTCTATGATGGGCATGGTAGCATGAGAGTGGGGCTCTTTTTTAGTGAGATCAACTATTTGGGTGGAAGTGGCACCAACCTTTTTCTTGGGCTTGAATGGTGGCTTAGTGATAATGGGGCAAGGAATGGGAATTGTAGGTTTTGACCAAGAGTGGCGCCCGAATTTAGGAACCAAATCATCCAGAGGGCTACAAATCAAAGAAATAACATGTGTTGGACTATGAAATTCTAAAAAGGTTAGGAATGGACTTACTGAGGCGCCAAGATTCACCATCGTTTCTTGTAGGGACTGCATTTGTGTCTCGAACTTTTTGATGACTGGGTTCAATGTCTCCTCGGCCATCATTTTCCTTGATGTCGTAAGGGTTTCTATCAGTAGTGGTGTGGGTATCATTCCTTTGAACAAATAGATATGCCTCCCCTCCCAAATTTCTCCAACAATTCTTGGCTAGGAAGAAACTTCAATATGGAAGGCTTCTTCAGTTAAAACAAACTTATGCGCCTGCATCTGAAATGTTTCAGGATGAACACACTTCGGTCATATTTAGGTGGTGCCATGGCTGATGCCGAACCAGATGTCCTATGAATAGTCATCAAGTAGTGATTGTTTGGTAATTTAATGATATTAAATTATTTACATGAATTATCAACCAGGGCTAGTAAACTGATGAAATGTATGTGCATTGTTTGTGCTAGGAGTCCTTATTATTTAAACAATTCCTAAGTTAATTTGAGATATCGAAATGCACATGTTTCTCTACAGCTATGTAAGTAAATAAACCACTCATAAAAATGGAATCAATTCTATTTCTCTTTCTTAAAGGAAAGATCACACTCTTCTTGAAATAAACTTCCACTTGTTAAAAATAAAATCACATACACACTTTGCTTGAAATAAAATCACACACACACTTGCTTTAAAATGAAAACACACACACTTGCTTGAAAATGAAATTTAACAATGTAAATAGATATACTCTTAACAAAAAGAAATATTAAATCTGCAAATAAAAATCCGATCTATACAATTGCAATGTAAAGCTATGCTATTGATCTATGTCAACTTATACTCTATCGATGTGCATAAGAAAACTCACTTCATTCAACAATAGAATGATTAAATAAACTTGCTACAAAAAAATGTTAAACTTACATTCAAAAATCAAAATTGAGCGATTAAATGAACTAAAAAAATCCTACAGGAAACACAAAATACAATACTAATTGAAAATGAAAGAAAACCTTACTATCTCGAGGGGGCCCTCCTGTGAGAAGTAGGTGTCAACACAATACCTTCATGAGATGATTAACCACACATTAAATCGCATAATAGAGGAATAAAATAGTGTCTTTAATTGCAAAAACATAATTTAGAAAAATATCCAAATTTGTGTCTGTCATGCCGAGAGACAAATTTATAAAACTCTTACGTATAATTGTTTCAGAGTATTATGTCCTTATGCTAATCGACAATGACTAAAAAGTTAACATTAAAAGATAAAATAGTGTGATTTCCTCATGATTTTCTATTAGCAAAGAAAATCATGAGGCTGAATATCTACATTCACTAATTCCTCACTCGCTCGATTCACGTTCCTCATGGTTGACTTTCGCTTTAACCGAGCTACTACAGTGCCTTCCTTATTGATCTAGGTTATGAATATAAGAACAAATTGTTGTACCAACTAATTTCCACCAGCCCACATGCCCTGGTCTTCGGTTGAAGCTTTGAAACCCATCAAACCTTGAACTTAGCTATAGAATCATACATCAGTTGCAAAATCTCTGTAATTCATTAGCTCAGGTAAATATTGAGTTAAATAATAAAGATAAATGATATTGATGCAATAGAAGATGACTATGTACTTGCTATGCCATAAAACTTGTAAAATGATACCCAAACGAGAGTTATGAAGGTAAAAAAGGAGAGAATGGAGTATAAGAAGGTTGTCAAAAAGAGGCAATTTTGGGGTTCAACATTCCCCCACACGGAAGACATTGCATGTCCTCATAAAAAAAAATCAAAATTTGTGATTCTTTTATGTCACTAAGCTTCTTCAGATACGTGAGCAAGAACATCCAAGTTAGTCCTTCTTGCTTTCTTGATGGTGACTGCCATCCTCAATTTCTTCATCAAAATTCTGTGTTGCATACTTATAATCTTCCTCTTAAGAAATTTGCTTTTAGCTTTCAATTTCTTATTTTTTTTTTTTTTTATACCATAAACCAAGATGTAGCACGATGTTGTCATTTTGAGTTCTCTTGATTTCATTTTGTGCCTTTACTGTTTCATTCTCCTACTTTAAATGTCTATTCAATATTTCCAATTCATAAATTTCTTACTTGAGGGTGTCCTCAACTTGGAGTTCTCTTGAAATATTAGAATCAATTCCTTCATTTTATTCTTGGTTTGAGGATGATGCAACAAATTTATCTGTAGTTATTCTTTCCAAAGACAATATAATCATAAATTTCCTGTTGGATAAGATTGATCTCTGGAGTTCTTCTAGCTCAACTAGCAACTGGTGATGGAACTCTCAGTTCCTCTTCTTCCTCTAAATTGAAAAACTTTGGAGATTGTTGAGATTTTTCATGCACTGTTTTGTTGAGCCTTTCACTTCTTCTTATAATTGATAGTGGTTTTTCAGTAGTTTGGGGATGATTTTAAACTTCTTCTTGCTTTATTTCTTCTTTCGATGAACTTTTCCTTTTATTGCTCGCTATATTTCTTCTAACATTCTTCCATTTAATAGTTTCTAACACATTTATAAGACTGGTTTCATCATCACAGTACTTCTCTTGCTGTGTTTCTTGTGCAAGTGACTTTTTTTTAGGGTTTGAGGGAAATTTTCTTCTACTCTTCCTGATCTTACCACTAGGCTCTTCTTTTTTTGCTTCCTTAAGAAATATTCCCAATTATCTCCTATGTTTCTCAGATGGGCCTCAATCAAGATTTTCACTAGGCCATGATGGTATAGGGCATTATATATAGATTGTATCTTCCTTTGAATATTACCATCCATATTTATTAAGCTATGAAGTAGGAAATATGGTAGGTTAATTTCATTCCTGTTAAGAAAATTCATCATTAAGTGTGCATGATAAAATAACATGTTACCGAATCTTCCTTCACAAGTTATAAACTTTTGAATGACAAATTCCTCCACTTATTCTTCAAAGTTGTGATTGGTATTCCCTTTTTAAACATAAAAGTATCCATACCTGGATTCTTGAGGAAAATTTTCCATTCTTTCTCTTCATTTTTTCTGTTTTTGAACCATCTCTCTCCAATTCTTGGTAATTCAGTAGATTTTTCTACGAAATAATATGTCAAAACCAGCTTCACGTCCCCAATTTCTTCTTCAATTCCATCCTATACCCTAGAGAAAGACTTTGTTATCTCTTTCTTGTGCCCATCGATTTTTTCCACGAATTCTAGCCACCGTGCCTATTGTAACAATTGTATGACCTATGGGTATCCTTCAAGAAACTTAACCCCATTCGACTCTGATCTTACAATGACCCCCATGTTAGAAAATTTTAGCCCGTAATGGCTCCTTCAACAAGTTTAAGGAGTGGAAGAAATTTGAGTATGGACTAAAACATAGTTTAGGTGATGGCAATCTGGACGATGAAACGTAGCTGAGTGAAATAGTAAATGGAAGTATTATGCATGAAGTGGAATGATGAATGGAGAGGAGAGTGCGAATTTCAAATTATTTCATGGTTCATGCCCGACTTGGTTGACAAGACATAGATGTTTCCATTAAAACTGAAGTCGTGTGAGAGTAATAAGGGTAATCATTATTCAGTATGGCAATACAACGGTTACTCATCATTTATTTCATAACTCAAATGTTTTACCTTTATTATATAACTCAATTTTTACATACCTTAAATCCATTGTCTTATTGATTTTTGATTTGTCTTTTTGTAGGTTGTTAGGTTTCTCCAACATCAATCTTCATTGAATTTTATTTTTCCATGATCTTCATTTTCCCTGGTCGCAATTTGTCAATTCAGCTACATAATTCTATCAGAGCTACAGATTGTTGACAATTCTGTAGCAGTTTTATTTTTCAAAAGAGCAAAGAGGGTTAAAAAGAAAATGGGATTAGAATAGGGAAAAAAAATCTAAGCTGCCAAGAATTATTGGCTTTCAACCTGGATTTTCTTTATAAACATGCCAACAATGTTGGTTTTCATGTTTATACAATTTCTTTTGTTCTTTTGTTCTTTTTTTTAGTTTTATCAATTTTTATCAATTTTTATTTATTTATTTGTTTTTGAAAAATAAAGTAGAAGGCCAACTTGGAGAGGAATGTTGGCTTGAGGGGGCTTGGACCCAGGTTTAGAGTTAGCTGCGCTAACCAACAAAACCCTACACTACCGGCCCTTTCGGCAACAACCTGTGGAGCGCAGGCTGCAGTCTCACCTGAGGCAATATTGGGGGATGCTAGAACCAGGATTTTGCATCTACAAGGCTATGTGATGTGGTTTAAGGCGCTCTCTGCAGTTTAGTTCAGATCTAACCTTCGCGAATCCTTATTCATGAAACTTAGATGTTTGTAAGTTAAAGAAAATTATAAGCTTCATGTAACTATCTAATCATGCATAAAATAACATCTAATAGTTGATCTAGATCTTCACAGAGTAATTAAGATAAAATATAGACAAATATCATTCAGTTGCGTGTATATACAGAAAATACACAATGCATAAAGATAGACACTGATTTTCTTCAAATATATTTCTATTACTTTAGATCTTCCTTTACAACTTTTCCAGACCTTGCGGACAAAGATGCAGGGGCTCGTGCACTCAACTGCGGACTTACCAAGGTCTCTGCGCACTCCGCTGCAGGAGCCTTCCCCTTCAACCAAAACACATAAATATCTACAATTACATACTCAAAATCATATCATAACATACATTAATTGACTGCCTTAGACTTGTTAAGACATGCCTTTATATATCCTTCTCTATTACAATACCATGGTCCGCAAACCATGGACGGATCCCAAAACAACACCAAAATATAAGGGGTTTTTACCTTCCTAAAACCCCTTGACTCCTACTTGACCTGCGCTACTCATGCTTCGCTCCTCAAAATGTGGAGACTTACAATATTTTACAAAATTTACCCAAGGAACCCCATCCAACAGGCTCCTAACAAAATTATGTGACTCTTTTTCGATTCACTATGTTGTTACGCTTTGGATCTTTTCTTTTGGGCCGTTGAATGAAGACTTCACTAGGTGAAGCGCCTCCGTGCATTGAACAACTACCTGCCGCACTTCTTCAACCAAAATTTCCGTAGTTGGCCTGTCTACTACTAAGCCGATGGTTCACTATGTTTGTTGTATACTCTTAAGCGTGCCTTCCACGACTTGTGAGATCTGCCTTGCTTCTTCTTCCCATGGCTGCATTTGTGTAGTGATGACCTGCATCTTTTTCTGCAACTCCTCGATCTATCCTTGCAGGGATGTCCCCTCTTTCAATAAGGTGAACCATTGCAAAGGGGCTAAGGTGTGCATTGTTGCCTTTATCTCATCGTACTATAGTTGCTTATCCTGAATGGAAACTTCGATCTTCATCAACTATGGGTCCTCCTGTAGCGAAGCCCACATTTATAAAGCTTCGTCAAATAACTGGGTACACTCCTTGATTGTAGAATCGAGCTTCGCCCTGTTGGTTCTGATGGCAGCCTCACACTGCTCCCTGATCTCTGGTGGTGTGGTCGATTGCAGCTTCAATTGAAGCTCAGTAATTTTGAAATGCAGATCGAAGTGAACTTTATCCACCCGTGCCTTTGAAGCTCTAAACACATCTGCTAACTGCTGCACTTTATCTTTAGAAGTGACCTCCAACTAAATCTAGAGCTCAGGGAGCTCACTGCATACTCTTGAAATGACTTTCTCTAGCTGCACCCTTCTTGTAGCTACCTCGTCATAGTCCTAGAGAGATATGTGATTTTCATTGCACATTTGTTAACTGGTGATTTGCGCATCCTTGATGACCATGAGAGCTTGTTTCTCTTGCACCTTAAGCTCATCGACTACACCTTAGTGTAGCTCTTGCAATGTGGATAGGGGGAGCGCTATGAGGTTAATACTTATGTCTTTAGGTAGCAGGGCACTCTTCCATTTTGCAGTCTCATTCAAATATAAGGATCCATTAGGTAGGGGTACAACACATAGCTCTGAGGTGAGGACTGATTACATACTACCTTATGTCGTTGACTTCATGCTCGCTTGAACATGACTCACCTAAATTGCAACTCTGTGAGGCCCACTTGGAACTTTGACAAAATAGACGGATACTGATCTTCAATATGGACCCAAATTTCTTCTGTCACAGTTTGAATAGTATCTCCAATCTCATCAAGGACCCCCTCAGTAAGGACCATAACCTCTGAATGTGAAATCTTATTAGACTTGTTCTTCTTGCGTGTGCCTCCCGGACCGAACTTATTTCATTGTTTAAGAATAAAAGGATAATCAATGATCTATGGGTCTACAATGGGGTCTTCAGTACCCTGATCCAGTCCTTTGGTGTGCTGCTCTTCGTCGTTCTCGCCCTCTGGTTCCTACACGATATTTTTCTCTAGATCAATGGTCACCATCTTCTTTTCCTTATGTGCCTTCGACACTAGTCCCCATGATACATTCGAGAACATCTATGGGAAGAAGTCTGTCAGTCGACCACTTAAGGACTAACTACATGATATTGTCTTCAGTAACAAAAAAGGGCAATGCCGTCCATTTCTTCATGAAATCGCACCTCATGCAGATGTATACATGATGTAAATTGGCCTTAAAAATCCACAATGTGTCAATATTCTTTGAAGAGAGTGGGAGAAAACCATGGTTTCTAGTTAATGACCATATGCAATTCTGATTCAAACAGTATACATAACATCTTGTTTTCAATGACACGGTCAGGGTCCTTCGTTGCCCATAGTGATGCAAATTTTGCAGCCTCGCACAAGTCTAGATCTGTCGTAGGGAACTGGGAATCCTCTGGTGTCCTCCAAGCTATCAACGCGATCAATAATAACAACCATGTGTAGTGGAAGGATTTTCATTCCTCCTGAGCTTCGCGACAATCATCCAAGAATTTTTGGAAGAGGTACTTTTCCCAATTGAATTGGACCCCCTAGCTACACTATGTAGCTAAGGATACCACTGGTGCCGATACTTCATCGGCATGACACTTCCTCATAATTTTTCCTACCAATATCTGTGCAGCAAACCACACAACTTCATCTGAGATAGAACTAATGGTGTATCCCTGTGACTTCTTCACCAACCCAAAGTCACTCTTCATTTGGTCCATGAGCTTTTTCTCCTATGATTTCCCCACAAAAGCATCTATAAGGTTAACACCCTAATATGGTAGTGCTATGATTCTGTGGATTAACATATCATCAATTGGGATGGACCCTCCCAGCCAAAGGCACCCATGATGAACCAGTGCTAACAACTGGTGCACACAAATGGTATTAATAATGCTATAGATAAAATGTGGGTCATACAACATATTAAGTAACCTTGTATGCTCAATATCGACCACCCACTTCATTGCTTCAAGCCTTGTCACACTTGCCTCCTCATAGTAGACCGATTTCAAGTATTTACTCAGTTCTAATTGTGGAAATTTCTCATGATCACCCAACTCCTAATCCTCTATCTTCAGAAATGGTACCCGAGCCAACAAGTTGGCCTAAATAGGTACTTCATCTGGCAACAATGGTGTGGATACCTTGAATTTCAACGAGTCTAGGTCCTTAGTTACTTTGGTAGTTGGTTTTCTTGGGGGTATATATGAAGGCATCTGAGAAATTAGCTCTGTGCACTTTGTGTTGATATATTCAATCCCCATATTCAGTTCTTCTTCGTCTAGGTCCTGGGGTTCCATAGGTTTCTTATGTTTATCCATTCAACCCCTCTGTCTATGATTAGTGGGGATTTTTCATGGCGATTGCCAAACTGGGGCCTGCTGTGGATTTTTCTTATTTTTCTCTCCTGTTGCGGAGGAAGTAGGTTTTGACTTCGATGACCTGGGTGCTATAGTAGGGACTGGTGGTGTTGCAGTCATGATAATTCCTACCCCTCTCTTTAATAATTCTTGCTCAACTTCTACCCAACTCAGGTAACCGGACATACAACAATTCACTTAGCTCTTGAAGCACAACGACACATAACAAATTCTCATGAAATAAAGTGGCCAAGTGTGGAGTGGGGTGCAATATTTATAACTCGATTTGAATTTAAACTATCCGTTCCCTCTTAAATCTTGCTCATAAATGTAATTTTGGTGGCAAATCCTCTTAGATTTGAGCCTTAAATTCACTTTTCCCCCTCCCTTTAACAAAAAAATAGCCTCAAATCAAATGTAGATGTTCCAATGGTCTTTTGCCGGGTAGTCTACATGACAATCCTCATTGTGCCACAGTTACCTCGTCACAACTTCAATCTGCGCACTCTTCTGATAGATAGTGCAGGCTTCCTTCATTGATAATTCTTTTCCTTGGTAGTGTAGTGTATAGTCCTGTGCTTTCTTTCAACTGTCAGAAGTGCTAATACTTTCCTGCGTCCATGTATTCATTTCGCAAGGGTGGGATCGTTCCTATAAACATTCAGCAGACTCCCATTAATCCTTCCTCGAAATAATTCCCCATTCAGCTTCTTGAGATGAATTGTGCCACCATCCAAAATGTCCTTAATGATATATGTTTCAAGCCAGTGCATCAGAAACTTCCCTGGTAACTTGGTAAACTTGTTGTCATACATTAGTACCAAATCACCATATTTGAAGGTGCGTTTCTTGATGTGTTGATTGTGCCATGCCTTTTCTCTATATTTTTGTACCTGTAGTGCGATTCTTAGGCTGGGAACTATGTACTCCATCAACATTACTACTTCTTATCCATTAACAAGTCGAAAATGTGTTTACCCAGTCAATTTCTTACAAGTAGTCCTACAGGCCCATAGAACCGCTGGTATGTGCACATCACAATCATTCCTATTAACATTGCATATTTTCGTGAGGGAATTCTCCAAGATCTTGTTGAAAGCTTCAATAGTGCCATTCGCTTGGGGGTGATATGACGTACTCTTTTGATGGTACATTTGGAACTCTTTTGTTAAAGCTGCTATTGTCTCATTCAGGAAGTGTGTCCCTCTATCACTCATCAGAATTTTCGGGCATCCAAATCTTGACAGAATAAACTCAACTATGAACTTTGTAGCAATGTTTGCACTACAATCCTTCATAGGCTGTGCCTCGACCCATCTGGTTAAGTATTCCATCGCAGGAGAATTTTTGAGTCTGAAGGTTATAAATGTCTACTGGAACGATCCCCATTCTATAGTGAAGGTAGTCTTGCTTCTATCCTCTAGCGCCATCTTAATTTGGTGGTATCCTGAAAATCCATTCATAGATGAGTAAGCTTCATGTCTGCCAACATTCTTGAGAACTTCATCTATAAACGATGTAAGGAATGGATCATGGACACATGCGTCATTTAACTTCCAGAGATATATGCAAATCTTGATATCGCCCTTTGTTTTCTTCTCAAGATCACCATGGGACTGACCCACTTGGATTCCTCTATATGCTCAATCATTCTAGCAGAGATCATTTTATCGAGTTCCTCTCATACCTTTTCCTTGTATTTGGGGTTCAATCGATATGGGTGCTGCTTAACAGGCTTCACATCAGGTTTTAAATTGATCTTCATCACCCCCAAATCTCCTACTATCCCCTTCAAGTCAGAAAAATTGGTTGGAAATAAGTCCTGATATTCAGGTAGAAATTCAGCTACCTTATCCAATGTATCTTCATCCCAATAATCACCAATATTCACGAATTTTGGTTCTGCCTTTGAACCAATGTTCACCTACTTTGTGTGTAGTAGTTGCGAAATATCAGGGATCTTCGCACTAGGTTCCCCAACTTTGCGTTGTCCCTCTAATTCAAGGATATTAATGTTCCTCGGATCCTCATCAACTTCTTCAGTTGTAACATTGTTACATTCTAAAGAATGATGCAACTACATACTCCAGTCATGCTTTACCCACGTAATAGGTTCAACAGGTGTTTGGAAGATTGCTTCCTTAATCTCCTGAAGCGCTTCATCAATGCATGTGAACTCATCTTCAAAAATGAATGTGAGCAAGGAAATTTGTTTAATCTCATCCGGGCTAGTGGTCCCATGTCGCAGCTCTGTTTCTAAATACTAGTTCTTCGGGATAACATCCCGGGTATGAACAAGATATGTACCCACTCAGGTTGAGGTATTTCACCCCACCCCTTAGTCCATTGCATCAGATGTTTGCGAGGATCATTCTTCCCTATGTATTTTTCAATGAGTCAGGTGTTCACATGGCCAAATATTAATCACATCATTCAGCTATATTCCTTACATTCAACAAAATTATCCCTGTGTGTACCCCACCATCTTGCAGGCGTAGCTCTTAATGCTAGATCTAAGGCCTGGAACCGATGTTCCTTTGGTACATCCCTTTCAAAATGTTCAAGAAATATACTGACATCACCCAAACCATCATAATAGGGTAACTTGCATACCTCAATAGATACACAACATAACGATTTAGTAAGACGATTACATTGCAACGTAAAGATTTCATGCAATTGATTCAGCTAGTTTTCTAACTCTTCATCCGAGTTTGATTGGCAGGAGATGTCCTTCTCCCAGCTGATCCTTCCATCTGTAGTAGAATTGATCCAATCTTCATTCTGCACAGTTAACTTATAGATGTGCTCGATGTCATCATCTTCATAATAGTCGCAGTTTGGTTTTGTGTACCATGTGCCTTCAGCTGGATCGAGTGGGACAATTACTCGAAGTTCATTTTTCTCAAATACCATGCTTCACTTCTTTAAGTTGATTATTTTATTCATGTCAAAAGCCCAATCAATCCGGAGCAATGTTGGGTATGGATTACTATCATCAACGATATCAATAACTAAATTTGCAACTCCTCTTGCACCTTCAATATCTATAGTTACTCCATGTAGGCACCCCATTGGAATTATCTTCTTCTGATTCACCATACACAATTGAATTGGTGACCATTGTAACTTGAACTTTCCAATATGTTCCCAAGTCTTCTTTAATAGTACATTACCATCGGAGCCCAAGCCTAGGAATACCTAATCCATTTCGAAATCAATGATCTGCACAATCAGCCGCATCTCCCTACTAGTTCTTTTCTTGCTTTGGTTTACCTTATTGACTACGCGCTATCCTAGTGACGAATTATCCTTGCTAGCATAGTTATGTATCATCTCTTGCAATCCCTCTACTGCCTTCTGATCCTATAGTAACTTCATATAGGTCTGCAGAAATGATTTAAACACTATAGGATTTGTTAGGTCCCTATAATACTAGTGACCCCCCCATTACTATTGTCATTATAGCCCTTATTGTTATTATTGTGCCCCTATTGTCCCCATATTATTATTATTGTGCCCCATAGAAGCCCACTATTGTTATTGTTGTGCCCTTATATTATTATTGTTATGTCGACTTTGATTATATTGTGACCCCTTATACTCTTATATATAGAAAGGAGGCTTTGTCATTTGTATCATCCAAGAATTGTTCATTTGTGTAATGTAAAGGAGGTTCCCCCCTCGAAGAAGCTGATTTTGAAGTCGTTGATCTATCTTTTATTCTATTTTGTGAGCTGGTTGCATAACAATTGGTATTAGAGCTTTGGATCCTAGGGTTTTGCTGCTTCAAATAGGTCATCACAAAATTTTCTATATAACTTTTTTTATAGGACATTTCAGAAACTAAAATTAAAACCAATTTGAGCCAAAATATTGATGACCCTTGAGTATGAATTTCAGATCTTGTATCACTATATTTTCGAAGATATGATCCAATGAAGTTAGGGTTTTTCCTGGCTCTCAAATTATATCTCAAACATGTGACATGGGGAAAATCATCATATGTTTCTCTCTGAGCATCAGATTGAGATTTCGTAACAAGTTACAGAAGGAGGATGGCCTGTAGCTTTATTGGTTTAAATACCTAAGGTCTAAACAGTGACAAATGGCACTTCGTAAGGGTTCGCTCTCCTGAACCAGTCTATAATCAGATCATCGTGGAAGATTTGGCATAAATATTCCTTGGAGAATCCAATATTCATCAGACATGCGGGGTTGGAAAGATGACTGAGAGGGCTACGCATGACAAAATTTTAGACCTTGGAGATCTGGAATTACAGAGATACAACAGATTCAATATTGAGCTCCTACAAAGTGAAAAAAGGTGTGTAATTTTTTTTTTTAAATTTTGCATAAGTTTGGTTTGAATTTTTTTTTTGAAGTAATTCAAAGGGAATAATGAGGCATAATTATCATTAATTGATGCCCCAAAGAAATAAAATAGAAATACCTAGTAAGAAACCTAAAATGTCTAGCATGACTCATGAAGAAGAGGAAGAAATGCAACATGATATATCAAAATTATGAGACCAAGTGCAACAAAATTTACTCTCACAAAAACTAATAGAAGCTAAGATGGATGGTTTAAAGAAAGGCATGGAAGCTAAGATGGATGGTTTAAATAAATAAGTGGAATCTAAGATAGATGGTTTAGAAGCAAAAATTGAAGATTTGAGGAAAGACATGGAAGGTTTGAAAGGAGGTTTGGAAAAATTGCTACAAGAAATGCTTCCTAATGGTGAAAAGGTAGTAGAGGAAACTCATAATGATAACAAAAGAAATGTTAATCCTGATTTCATAGACTCTAACATTGGATTTAAGACCCAACATGTTCTAAAGATTGATATGAGGAAGTTTGATAGCAAGGATCCTGTAACATGGATACTACAGATGGAGCAATATTTCGATGTCCACAATGCGCAAAACACACAAAAGCTACGCATTGCAACTTTATATTTGGAACCAAATCAATTTGTATGGTATTGATGGATTTTCTCTCGTAAACAAATTGTCACTTGGGCAATTTTTATGAAAGAAATGATAGCACATTATGAGGATACAAAAAGCAACACCTTTTTTAGCCAATTGATAAATCTCAAACAAAAGGGGTCAATGATGAAGCACATTGAGGACTTCCAAAAATTGAATATAAGGGTAAAATATATTCTAGAGGATCATATGATTGATGTGTTCATAGGGGCTTTAAAGGATAACATCCAACACAAGGTTCGCCTTTGGGAACCTGATTCATTGGAGAAGGCATTCATGTTGGCAAGAAAATGGAAAGCAAAATTATGGCAACAAGGAAGCCTACCACTCACAAGTATAAAGATGGGAGTGTTGTTTCCCCTAGCCTTTCACAACCTACAAGGTTGACACCACAACAATTGGAAGAAAAAAGAGCAAAAGGGCTTTGTTACAATTGTGATAGAAAATACACTAAAGGTCATAAGTGCATTGAGAAGAAATTATTTTACATAGATTGTGAAGAGGAGGAAGAAAAGGAACAAGATATGTCAAAAGAAGAGGATATACACTAGGAACAAACCCTAGAGAAAGAAGAAATGAATCTGACCATATATTGTAATGCATTAGCTGGAATTACCACTCCTCAAACTATCAAGATAGAAGGACATATCAAGAAGAAAAACGTAATAGTGTGTTATGCTATGCAACAACCCCCCCATTTTTATTATATATAATACAAATAGGGACCCTTTTAAAAATTTGAGTTTTTCCCCTCTTTGTGAATAAAATGCCAACTCTTAGAAAATTGTCACTTTTCAAAAAGCTCTTTCTAACCTAACTTAAAAGATATTAAATCCTCATCGCAAATTGCAAATCGCAAATCACATGATTCTTTAGTAGCATAGTTAAGCACATTAAAAAAATACCAATACGCGACTTGCGATTGAACTTTGTATGCGACATCCCGATTGCATATCGCACATCAGAGGATATTATGTCAAGAGCTTAATTGTTACCTATCAAAACCCTGATATTGCGATCTTGCGATTTTGCGATATCACATATCGCAAGATCCATCAAACAAAGTTTCATTCACGCTATAGCTTAAATATCCAACATGATGGAATTGATAAATGTTTAATAGTGTTTTTAAGCTAGACACGAGTTAAGGTCAGAATGATTTAATATGGTTATCATCCCTATGCATGTAATCATGGTATTCGTTATGGTTGATTAACGCTGAACTTACTCCCAGATCTTTTCTTTCAAAGAGTAACCATTTCATCAAATCTTTTATTTTACGCAACAATTAATTGCTATTGGTTTTAATAGGAACTCTGTTCAAGCGATGTCAATTCGAAAGGTGATGCAGAAGCATACCAAGCAATCTATCGCAGAAACTGAAAACATAGATATGCTGTCCATTTTTACAGATACAGTATGTGCTACAGATGGAGGTGCCACTACATGGCAGACTATCTATACTACACTGGAGAATGAAAACCTTGAAGTAACAGACATTCGACCAACCGCTGACGGCATAGAAATGTCAGGAGTGCAGTTTAGAGATGTTGCGTGCTCTTTCCTTCACCGAATAACAGCAAGGGCTAGGCTCTTGCCATACACAGATATGATAAGATGGTTAGTAGGGAATACAAAAGTCGAAGACAAAATTATCAAGACAACTAAAAATATAGCCTTGGGTTCTTTCAGAGCCAAAGATTTACAACAAATGTATAAGCTACCCGATGCCCAGGACATCTATGAAAAACAATTTGTTGCAAAGTTTGTAAAGGAAAATGAAGACCCATTTCAAATGATATAGGAATGCAGGAGAAGAGACAATAAATTCAAACAAGATAAAGCGGGTATGTACCCCATTGCTTCTTTAGCCAATCCTTATAATTTTGCAGCCTCTATGCTATGTAGGTTGTATGGTCTCCATGATAATTCTAAGTTTTCTATCGATTGGGTTCCTTTATTGATGCTTGCATTAATTCTCACATTATGAATCAGGCAACCATTATGTCTGAAAATTTGGCCAAAGCGATTACTGAATATTTCCAAACCAGGGCTGCCTCCTCTAGAGCAGTTCCCCAATTCTTCATGTTTGCATATGTCTTCGATGCTATTTGTTTCTGCACTCATTTTCCAACCATGGGTTGGAAATGGACTACTAATGATCCTACTCCTATCTTCCTAAGTTATAAACAAATGTGGGAGCAAGATTTTATTCCACATTTTCACCAATTATGCCATGATGTTGTTCTCCCCTTACATCAGTTAGTTTTCAACAGAGGATATCCGAGGTTCACAAAAGAAGCTATCAAAGACCTCGAAGCAATCAGAAGGCATTTTCTTGAAGAGTCCTTCTCTTATATCATGATATTTGGTAGCCAATCTTTCCCACATGTCCTCCCTGTGTATGTATCAGATAAACTATTGGCAAGAGAAGTAGCATGGAAAATAGTAGGAAATGGCCTCACAAAAACATTGAAGGAAATGAAGAAATCCCTATGGAAAAATTTTCACCTTCAGTTTGGATCTTTTACCCTTCTTAATTCCGGTCTTGCATATAAAGAGTATCAGAATATGCAGTTATTAAAGCTCCTCGTTCTACCAGCAAGACCTTTTGATCCACGAAAAATAGCAAACAAATTCACCCTTTCAGTTAAGATCAAACCTGTAACTCATACAATAGATGTGTTTGAGGATTTACTGGAATCAGCTGAGGACTTTGAGCAGATTTTGAATGCGGCAGAGACAAAGTTGAATCTAGAGGAATTCAGAAGATTCCAAGAGTTTAGAGGATAGAGGTTAGAATACCTCCCACAATATTTTTGGATTACTGATCATAGAATTGAAACCAAGTCTCAAAAGTAGAATAAGCCAGGCACATCACGAGAGCAGGAAGCAGAAACAAATGAATTAGAAAATCTGTGGGATGCATTCAATGACAAACTACAGGATACCCCTAAGGTATCATCAACACAAGAACACACATGATTTCATACCCCACTAGGGCAAATAGCAGTAGTGGCCACTGAAGGTCCAAAAACAAGTTTCCAAGATACAAAAATTGTCTTGAATGTAACATATATCCCTCCTCTAGACGTCTTTTACAACCCTCTTCATAAAGTTGTTGTAAAAAGACAAAGGAAGAGGAGGAGAATCGAAACTCCTTCAGAACATGAATTTATGGATGTCCTATGGAAGGACACACAAATAAATATGACTGAACAATTGACTTGACTATCTCAATTTGCCAGAGCCTATACTACAACAACAATCGAAAAAGAAACCAAAGTCTCTGTTTTGATTAAAGAAAAGGACAACCAGATCACACTATTACTGTGACAGTTAGATGAAGAAAGAGCCAGCGTGAATTGTCAAACAGAGGAGCAACTGCGGAAGCTACAACAAAATATGGAAGTACTGAAAATAAGTCATGAAAATGACTTATCTGCTAAAAACAAACAAATCTAGGAGCTAAAGAGTGACTTAGAAAAGTATAAGGATATTCCTACTTTTTGTGGCCACCAACAACCCCCCTCTTTGTTTGATATTAGCAATAACACCAAGCAAATGGGGACCCTTAATAAAAAATCCAAACAAACATTTTATGAAAATTTTTGTATTTGACTCCTTAAAAATTTATCGCGTCGCGAAAAGAGAATGAAACGTTTTCTTATGAGCATAATAAACTGCGAAGAAGCGACGCGAAATTCATCGCATCGCATTCATTATGAAGCGCTCTTAAATGAAAAAACTTAAGAAATCTCTTACGGCCGATATGCGACGTCGCATTTCGCAACATCGCGTAAGTAGCACACAATGACTGAATGACTAAATGTTGCGATATGCGATGCTGCGATCTACGATAAATGCGATTTACGAAAATTCGCGATCATGATTTTCTGCGATGACACATCTTGACGACGCGATTCGCGATGCTGCGATGCGAGTCGCAGAAATCGCCCATCGCGAATTTTCCTCGGCGCAGTATTCAAGGAAAGTTGTCCGTTAACCAAAATTAGGTGCGCGCCTTAAAAGAAATTAATGATTGTACGCCAAAGTATTCAGGAAGGACAGTCTTGTGTTTTTCGAAGAGTCAGTTCGCTATGGATGTCATGATTATGCATTCATAAGAGCTTAAAGCTTTCATGTCAATCTTTATTATCATTACTCTTTTCCTTTGCGTAAACTGTAAGACAGGAAATAACATGAAGCAATGTGAAGGAAACATCTAAGGAAAAGGGGAAAGCGTCAATGCTCGGAGAATAGAGAAGAAATCCTTTCAGAAACGGATGCTGCATGCGACAGGACCATAGATTCCAGAGTATCACTCAACAGATGCTGATGTCAATAGGCCACCTAAAGCTCAGAGTCAAAGGCGCACAAAAGCAGCATGTTTACAAAAAACCCTGAAGCTTACGCACCAGAAAAGCCCGGAATAAAGAACGGAGGTAGTTTTCGATGCAGAAAATTATTCAGAGATTAAAGTCCCTAACTTTTCAGTCATTCGCAAGGCCGGAAACCGAAATAGCAAAAGCAGAATCAGTTTGAGAGAAACTTGAGTCATTACCAAGTATACACGTAGTGAATACACCCAGTCAGAGGAAGATTCTCAAAAATATCTTCTAGTTTACCAGAAAGTGGTGCCAGCGCTTGTTATTTCTATTTTCATAGTTCAAACGAAAGCGGAAGGCGACCAGCCGACTCTTCCCAGGCGAATGTTGCATGCTTGCAGCACTAAGGAGAAAATATAGAAATGGTTCAGAATTAGATTCAATTTTTAGAAATAGTTTTGCTTTATCAGAAGGGCGGTCATTTAAAACCATATCCTAAATTTATGTAATTCAGTTAATTAGCTAGCAGTATTTAAACCCTTCTCAGGCATTTAGAGAAGGGTCCAGAAATTTGTCAAAAACTTGTCCTCGGAATATGCACTTCTGCACCCTCAGAGGAGGTTTTGATGAATGGATGGATCGAGATTTATCAATGTTTGCATTTGATGTCTACTACTGATGTTGGACTTTTGTACTCTTAGTAGATGTTAGAACAAGTAGCGATAAATCATTTTTGCTTGAAGTTTATGAGTAGGATTAGTCATAACTGGTACTTTTATCTCTTGGCCATTTCTGCTTATATTCTTAAAGTGATTTACAGTTTTCAGTTGTTTATATGTTATTGCATGAATGTATGAGTTACCATTTGGCACTTCTGTACGGTGGAGTCATTTATTTAT
>APFE030558454.1:81042-93557 GCA_000404065.3 Pinus taeda | reverse complement strand
ATATGTTGTTCACAACTGTTTTGCCTAACTTCTTATGCAAAGTGGTTTATCTTAATTGATTTCTATTCTTATAATAGCAGAATGATCTTTATTACCAGTTATTGTTTGAAATCTCTTTAGATCGCATAATAGAAGAAATACACCCCGGTTTAGTGTAGGTTAGATATGTTGTTTCTCATTAGATTACAATAGCATAGAGTTAGTTTAAGAATCTGAATTAAATTAGCTTTAAAGTACTCTTAGATCAACATCATTCAACTCTACACACACACACACACCCTTAGATTGGGAAACTGGTCCCATTATCCCCAGTCGGACCCGCTATACCAAACGGATAAGGAGCTTCCAACCAAGGTCCGGACCGAGTGGGTATCCCCCTTGTTGTCGACCCGATTTTCTGGGCTTCAACACTACTATAGAGGAATTCATTAATGAGGCTTTAACATTGAATACTTTACTGACAAAGCAAAAACATGTCTTCCTACAACATATATCAGATACCATTCCACCTCTGAATACTAGTGAAAAATTAACAAACATCATTATTGTTCAAAGAATTGAGTTCAATGAATTCAACTCAAAGATCTCTGATTATCTTGAGTGGCAGGATTCAGATGAAGGGAAAAGGTCAAGTCTCCCGAAGATCAATGAAAGACATAAGGATATTCTATTCACCGATTGGGACTCACAGGTGAAACATGTCGAACTAGCAATAGCCAGAGCATTGGGTATTTCAAAAAGCACTATCAAAATAATAAATCACATGTTGCATACATCCAACCTCATAAAGGAGAGTGATCCAAAAAGACTGCCTGATCTTAAAGCATTAGATGAGAATTGGAAGAATAAGAGTCAGCTACAGAAGGAAACAATTGAGGGGCTATGAAAAATCGATAGGGAAGCAATATGACAACTTTTGGTCAAACCATACAGTCAGATCACGACCTTGAATTTCTCCTTGGATTTAGTATAGAGAATGATGGCACCTTTACATGATGCTATATTTACAAGGAAGTTGAGAACACAATTCGGGATGCCACCACAAGTCAGGCCAATGTCCGAAATTTGTGAGCTGAGAGGCAAGGCTAGCAACAATGATTAATCAATGAAGACCTGAGTCATTTTTGAGAAATTTTCTTTTTTTGGAAAGTTGGATACTAGGAATGATGAAGGTTGTTTGAAACCTCCTCATAGATATTTTGTATAAGTTATTTTTAGTTAATTAAAAATAGTATTTAAACCCTTCTCATGCATTTAGAGAAGGGTCTAGAATTTTATTAAGAAAATTTACAAAGAATGTGCTATTGTAAGTTTGTAGATGCCTTGATGGAATCATGGAACATGGTCTTTTCAATCAAATATCTTTTTGTTGATCATTCTTGATGCACTATTGTATTCTTTGGGATACTTATTAGTAGAAGATTAATTATGGCCTATTGTCACTAATCAAATGAGCAGAATGATACACATCTGGTACTATTATCATGTTTGCTAAAACTTTGTTCTAGTATTAGTGATAAGTGTATCTTTCATGAATTATGTATGAAATCTGTCATCTCTGTTTGAAGTATCAGTTTCACTATTGTACGATATCAGAATAGAGAATGGTGTGTTTTATATGTGATCATTAGAATATGCAATATGTTTTTCACAATTCTTTTGCTTAACTATTTTCTCAAAGGAATTATTTTACAATAAATTAACTCTATATAGTTTGCGATTGATCTATATCATCATAGATACATAGACATCTTTTTATATCTCATAAAACCAACAATACTTGGTTAGATTAAAATAGATTTAATTCAAAGTTTTGCATCATAGAATAAAGTTGTGTTAATTTCTAGTTATTCTTTTTTGAATCATCGAAAAATCCCACAAATCATATAAACCCAAAACATTGGGAAACTGGTCCCATCATATCTAGTCGGAGCCAATATCCCAAATGGAAAAGGAGCTGCTCTAATGTTCGGACTGGGTGGTTATCCACCTTTTTTTTTGCCATAGATTTCTGAGGCCTCAACATATTTGGCACTAGAAGGAGGGCCCTGACTATGAATGGCATATAAATCTAAATCTCAAACTAGAAGCCTTCACAAGAGTCAATCCCCCTCAAAAAATCCTATAGCTTCTTGATCACGTTCTAAGTCACCCACTTAGAAGTCAAAATTTGTAGAAACTTCCCCCTCATCTCCTGAAGTATCTCGACACTTACGTTCTTCAGAATATACTCCAGAATCTCTTGAAGTTCAGTCCTTAGTTCATAAACTAGAATGAATATCTATTTTTGGTGAGAAGCCTGATAAACACGAAGCTTATGAATAAAGTATTACTTCTCTATTAGGAGAAATTGGTATCCTAACGAGATCAAAAAGTGGTAAAATTGGAATACCTCCCTTTTAGTTTCCAATACATTCACAACCTAAGAAAGTTCCTATGTCTAGATCTAAATCAGATATGCGTGAGGTCACATCAAATTCCCCTCCATTTACTCCCTCATTCACTACACCTCCATTCACATCCTCTCATATTTCCATTTCTTCTACTCAAACAATTAGTGCTACCACAAGTAGTACTAAACTAGTTGTAAATTCTACATCCATACCCACTACTTCTGGATCTGCTTCTTCCTAACTCAAGTTATGGCTAATCAGCCTTGGACTAATCCTAGTGCTGTGTTTTTTGCAAACCCACATCCTCTTCCTGATCATCCAGAGAAATGGTTACCCAAATACAATCTAGATGATGGGCTTCCTGCTGAAGAACACATCAACAGTTTTACGTTGGCCATGAATTTAAATGGGGTTTCTCATGAAGATATTGTAGTAAGATTGTTTCCCTATACTCTTAAAGGATCTGCAGGATCCTGGTACTTTTCACTTCCAATAAGAACTATAACAAACTAGGTAACTTTTGAACAACTGTTTCTTGCAAATTTTGGAGATGATAGAACTGTGGCATCTTTAATCAATGCTCTTTCTAACCTAAAAACAAATTCAAGTGAAAGGATCAAAGTTTTCAACTCCAGAATTAACAAGTTATTAAACAAAATCGCAGCTGCTTCTAAACCTGCTATCGATGTACAAATAGAGTGGTACATTTCTGCTTTACCTTCTAATATAGCTATTTTTGTAGATAGAGCCGGTAAGGCTACTCTCTCAGAAAACATGAAAGAAGATCTGTCTGTAGAAAATAGAATTCTAGCCTTAGAAAAACGATCTGAGATGGAAGATAAGAAATCTAAAAAAGTGACTTTTAGCCAAGAATCAAAGAAGAAAACCCCAAAGGATCCATTCGATTTTGAAGGTCTTGAAAAAGACTTGAAAACTATGTCAAATGATATGATTGAAATAAAGAAACAAGTAGCTGAATCATCAGTTCCTAATAAAGCATATCGCCCATATAATAGAAGTCCTACTTCGCCATCTCAGCCTTCGAATGTGATTTCAAGTGCCGAATCAGATCAAGATGTTGAAGACGCCTCAACAACTAAAGAAGAACCATAGCTTGAAGAAGAAGTCAAATTAAATGGGTTATGGGACTTTATTCTCCCCACCGAAGAAGAAAGAGAGGTTATGCTCGCATCTACAAGGAGAAAAACATATTCTGACTCAACTGTACCAATTTAGAAACGTAAATCTCCTCCCACAAAGGAGAAAGTAGTGAATACAAAATATAAAATTGTTCACACTGATCCTATTCCCCTAGATACTTCTAAAACTTTTATAGTTTCAGATATAGTGGAATACAATATAGTTGAAGACATGAAAAAGACTAAAGAAAACATTTCAGTATATGAAATGACCAAACTCAAATAATAGCAGAAATTCTTACTGAGAGAACTCAAGGCAGTTCCTGTAGATCCCATACCACCACCGGTTATAACCCAAGCTAACAAAGATATGGGAAAACCCCCGTCACCTTCAAACAAGGTAAAACCAAATGACCTTGTGTTGATTGGTGATAGATCTAAGTCTCACACTCCTCCTTTCCTTTTGAATTATGAAATTTTCAATAAGAAAGTTCGTAATTGTCTCATCGGTTTAGGAGCTTCTTCGAATATCATGCCAATATCTGTGTGCGTGAGACTTAACGTTACCCCTCAAAAATCTGTTGTGTATATAGTCCAATTAGACAGAACAAAAGTTGAGGTTGTTGGAGAAATGTTATCAGTATCAATTAGATTATCATCCAACCCAAAGGTGCTGCAAGTGATTGATGTCTTAGTGGCAGACATCCCTAAATTTTATGGTCTTATTTTAAGCAGGGATTGATTTGAGAAACTACATGGATATTTTGCAACTGATTGGTCACACATGTGATTACCATATAATAGTAAACCAAATCAAATTAGAGTTGATCGTGAAAAAATTATGAAACATACAATCATTGAATTAGAAGGACCAAATGAGCTTGTGATTTTTACTAATAATATTATTGGAAATTATTCTACTGAATCATTCCTGGGCTCATTCAATGCCCAAATCTCACCTTTCCTAGAAAATACTGTTACTTCTCAGATTGATTTTTTTTTCTCAATCAGACACTTCTAAATGTATTAATCTTAGTAATAAAAGTTTAGATCATTCTTTGTTTTGGACTCTATACTTTGACGGTTCAAAATCAGAAGATGGTGTAGGAGCAGGTTGCATTTTAATCAATCCGCAAGGAGAGAAAACAATGCTAGCTTGCAGACTCGAATTTCAATGCACGAATAACACTGCCGAATATGAAGCATTGATTCAAGGCCTATACAAATCCAATTGATTAAACGTTAAATATTTGCAGGTATATGGGGACTCTAAAATGATGGTTAAGCAAGTCAGGAACATAATCCATTGTATTTCTGGACACCTGAAACATTATCAAGCATTAGCTCACAACCTTACTTCTCATTTTATTGCATTTAATATTTCAACAATCCCTAGGTTACAAAATGCAAGCACTGATTTACTTGCCAATGTAGCATCTAAATTGATACCATCAGAAGAATTTAGTCTAGATAGATTTTCGATTGAGTTGATTTTTAGGCCTTCCATTCCCGATAACATAACAAATTGGAGAGTGTTTAATGATAATACAAATATAATCAACTTTCTTTCATCAAATGGATATTATGAAGTTCAAATCATAGACGAACATGAACATGACCTACAGATTGAAAATAAATAGGATGCAAATCCAATTCCCAAATCTGTAGTCAAGATGGAAGATCTCTATGATTTAAAACATAGGTTTAAAAAGACTACCAATTCAAATACACTGAGTTCTACTCTAAGATTTGAGTTGATTAATCTTGGTACACCTAATAAAACTCAAAACATAAACCTAGGTTTGGGCTTAACACCCAATGAAAGGATGTCATTCATTAAATTGCTAAGAAAATATAAAAGTGTCTTTGCCTGGGATTATTCAGATCTCAAAACATATGATACTTCTATAATGCAGCATATTATACCCATGATTTCAAATGACAAGCCTGTCCAACAGAAGCTTAGGAAGATCCACCCAAACTTATAAAGTCAAATTAAGTTTGAACTCAATAAAATGCTTAAATCCAAAATCATTTTCCCTGTTAGACATTCAAAATCGGTGTCAAACATGGTTCCTGTGAGGAAAAAGGATGGAGACCTTAGGATTTGCATAGATTTTAGAAATTGGAACAAAGCCTGCCAAAAAGATAGTTTTCCTTTGCCTACCATGGAGCAGATTCTGCAATCAGTTGCAGGTTTTGAATTGATGTCTTTTCTTGATGGATTTTCAGGTTACAATCAGATTATGGTTCATCCAGATGATAGATTAAAGACTACATTTAGAACAAAGTGGGGAAGATATGCATATCAAAAGATTCCATTTGGATTGATTAATGCCGGTGCTACATTTCAACGTGCTATGGACATAGCTTTTAGAGGACTAATCAACAATTCAGTGGTAATATATTTAGATGACATCACTATCTATTATAAAAATAGAAACAACCATATCAGTCACCTAAGACAAAACTTTGAGAGATGTGAGAAATTCGACATTTCTTTGAATCCTAATAAATCTTATTTCACCTTGGCAGAAGGTAAATTATTAGGATTCGTGGTATCTAAGAAAGGAATCTATATCGATCCCGATAGGATTCAAGAAATTGAAAACATTCCCCTGCAACATAACAAAAAAACGATGCAATCATTTTTAGGACAAATTAATTTTGTAAAAAGATTTATTCTTGCTTTTTCTCAAATCGTCTTACCCATACAGTCAATGATCCAAAAAAATGCAACTTCTAAATGGGGAAAAGATGAGAAAGATTCTTTTGAGTTAATAAAGAAAGAAATCATTGAGGCACCTTCCTTAACAACTCCCAATTTCCTAAAACCATTTGTATTATACACATTCTCTTCTGATACCTCTTACACACCAATTTTGACACATCTATATGATTAGAACGTTGAAGCACCTATTTCATTCTTTAGTTCTAATTTACAAGGTGCTGAGCTAAATTATTCAGTGGTAGAGAAAGATGCCTTTGCTGTATTTAAAAATTTAAAATATTTCAGACCTTTCCTCCTGAAAACACACACTAAGATAATAGTCCCTTACCCCACTGTAAGGCAGTTGTTAATCCAACGAGAAGTAGGAGAGAAGAGAGCAAATTGGGTTACTACACTTCAGGAATATGATGTAGAAATACATCCTGATAAAATTATTAGAGGTCAAGGTTTTTGCAGAATGCTAACCGGAGCCTCTCATTTACCAACAGAGGATGATGAATCTACTGAAATGCAATTATCTAAGGTAAGCTTGAATGATTCTGAATCACAATATGTTGATTTGAATTTTTTGTTGAAAAATGGACATGCTCCATTATATCTCAATTATACAACTAAGCATGCTCTAAGGCTTAAAGCAAATCAATATCAATTAATTGATAATGTGTTATTAGAAGAAACTATGATGTTGTATTATTAAGATGTTTAGAGAAAACTGAAGCTGATAAGGCAATGCAGAAATTACACGACGGGCCAACTGGAGGTCATTTTGGAGGAAATACCACAACACATAAAATTCTGCATGCCGGGTACTATTGGCCAAGCCTTTTCAAAGATGCACATGAATATGCAAGGAAATGCAAAGTATGTCAAACTGCAGTGTTGTAGCCAGTAAATATACAACAACCATTTGAGCAATGGGGGTTAGATATCATTGGCGAAATAATTCCAACCTCCTCCAAACAACATAAGTATATTCTAATTGCAACTGATTATTTTACAAAGTGGGTAGAAGCTATCCCATTAAAGGTAGTTAACACCCAAAACATTACAGATATCATTGATCAGTTTATAATTAGTAGGTTTGGTCTCCCATCAACTTTAATGTTTGATAATGCATCTTACTTTTTCGGAAATGCTATGGTAGATTTTGTTTTGAAAAGAGGTTTTAAACTTAAATATTGAGCTAATTATTATTTGCAAGGTAACATATTAGCTGAATCTACAAACAAGAACCTGATTATCAAACGGACTGTAGAGGAAAATCATAAGAACTGGCATAAAGCACTAATATTTTCTCTCTGGGCAGATAGAATCACTTAGAAGGCCTCAATAGGTACATCTCCATTTGTATTGGTTTATGGGAAAGAAGCAATTGTTCCCACAAACATAAAAATACCATCTCTTGCTTTAGTTCAGTTTATTGATGAAAACCATTCTTCTTCTCTTCAACTTAGACATGGTCAAATCCTTAAATTAGAAGAACATAGGGAGAAATCCAAAGCAACACATGCTCATCATCAACAAATTGTTAAAGCTTCATTTGATACAACATCCACCAGCCAAAGAACTTTTGAAATTGGAGATCTTGTTTTGAAATGGGATAAGGCACATGAGGAAAAAGGTAAAAATACCAAATTCAAGAGTATGGCTTGGTCCATTTCAAATCATAGAGAAATTAGGCACATCCACCTTTTTGTTACAAGATTTGTCAGGTAGAAAAGACTCTTTACCTGTAAACGAGAAAATTCTTAAAAAATATTTTTCTTAGAAGTTAAACTTTAGTTTTAAAAAATTTTAAGTTTTAGGAAAACAAAGATTGAATATTCTCTTTTGGCTATTCAAAATTTTAAATTTATGATAATTTACTTGATTTTTCTCACTTCTATAAATAAGAAGAGTAAAAGGATAATTATAAATATGAGATTTAAATAAACCTTATTTCTTTGGGAAAAATTTTGAATTTACTAAAGACATTTAGTTTCTGAAAAGACTCTTGATTTTATAAAGTATAGATGTTTTTGTACCAGTCAAGAAAAGAATCAGTGACTTAGCAAGGGTTCTTTGCAAAAAGGTATTTACCAACTCTATAATTATCATCCATAACTCTTAAATGAGCCAATGATCCACCCCATCTGATAAAATTTTCTTTCTTCACAATATAATTAAAAATATTCAAAACTTAAAGGATAATGAGTCTCATCACGAGCTTGTTTATCATGATCATAGGGAAATAATTTAGACTGATATTACCAATATTGCATATCATAAAAGAGTAATAGCTATTGATTGAAACAATCAAAATACAAGGGGTCTCATCGCGAGCCAACTTGTTCAGTTTAAATTACAACCAGTGAATGACATTGTTACCATTAGGTCACCAAGCCTAGACAATGGCTTTTAAGGATATTTAAAGAAAAAAAGTACCATAAAAAAGAAACAAGTTCCAAGTAAAAGGAACTTGAATAAAATTTTGATTAAATTTTGAAATTAGGAATCAATTTCAGATGGGACTATATATCATTGTTGGTTAAAAGATAACCCTGTCAAGGCTATGAACGCTCGCTGGTAGCAGAGGCTCTATCTATGATAAATGAGTAAAAATTTATAAAGCAAATTTTAAGAGAATACCTACTTCATCTTTATAAATCTAAGTATTGACTGATACAGACATTTATGTTTTATCACCTAAATAGTTGAGCAAGAAAAGAAGTGAGATAGGTGAATGCTTTATATTCCATAGAAACTGCTTAGTTTATGAATCATACAATTCTTATTTTTTCACAATTTTTCTTGTTTTGAAAGTTTGAGAAATGTCAAAGAAACTAATCAGAGACAGTTGGTTCTCCCAAGTGAATCGCCAATTGTTGTGCTATGCAACAACCCCCCCATTTTTATTATATATAATACAAATAGGGACCCTTTTAAAAATTTGAGTTTTTCCCCTCTTTGTGAATAAAATGCCAACTCTTAGAAAATTGTCAGTTTTCAAAAAGCTCTTTCTAACCTAACTTAAAACATGTTAAATTCCTCATCACAAATTGCAAATCGCATGATTCCTTAGTAGCAAAGTTAAGCACATTCAAAAAATACCGATATGCGACTTGCAATTGAACTTTGTATGCAACATCCCGATTGCATATCGCACATCAAAAGGATATCATGTCAAGAGCTTAATTTTTACCTATAAAAACCTTGATATTGAGATCTTGCGATTTTGTGATATCAGATATTGCAAATCGCAAGATCCATCAGACAAAGTTTAGTTTTTTTTTTTTTTTTTTTTTTTTTTTTTTTGGAAAATTCGTAATTTCATTAGTGAAAGAAATTACATTTTGTAGATGCATATGCATATTCCGATATTTCTATCGATAGACAAGCCTTCCGAAGAAGAAGAAAAAACCAACTACCTGAGTTCACGCAAGGAGGTAGTAGCCCAGACAGAGTCTGAAAAAGAGTCCAAAATATAACAAAAACCAACAGAAAAATATTATCTTGATCCACGCAGGGAGATAATACCAAAAACATATACTGTGCCAAAACTATGGCCGCATATCAGATCATAAACAACAAAAGATATATGTACAATAATTATGATTTCAGTGTCCAATCATTAATTCAAAATGTCCATAAAAGGCCTGTGACAGAACTGGTAGACTTCACCATCTATCTGTTAGCTGATCAGCTAGATGCCCTGCTCCCGGATCGCTCCTTCTTTGGAAAGACAATCAACCTTTGTGTTCTGCTCCCCAAAGTGTTGGAGGCCCCTGAAGCAGCAACGACCGAACTAGGAACCGAAGGCGAGGGTTGATGGGGCAAACGACCACGCTTCCTCGGAGTACTCAGTGTAGGTGCCGAAGATCTCAAAACAAGCCCCGAGAATGTGGCAGTACCTCTAGAGCATGGAGTAGTAATCCTGTGAAAATCCTTAGATGCACGAGGCTGATCCTCTCTGTCAAGGTCTTTGTGTGACTGTTCCTCCTGCTCAAGAGCATGCAGAGGAGATTCTCTCGCAAACTGCCTGCTATCCACTTGTTCAAAGGATAGTCTTTGAATAAGTGCCCCACCTTGTGGCAGTAACAACATCTGAAAGGAACTCCTTCATAATCTAGCAACTGCCTCCTCGCAACGTTCCTCCACTGAATGTTAATATACTCTGGAAGCCCATCTGTGAGGTCCTTGTGTACTAATATCCTGGAAAATTCCATCCTCCTTGTAGAGTGAAATGAGTCATCATAGGTAAGAAATGTGCCCATGGCATCCCCTATCTGTTTGAATATTTGTTCTATCTAGAAGTGACAGGGTAGGCCTAGTAGATGAACCCAAATCGGTCCTGTTAGCGCTTGAAATTTCACCTTAGGCTGAAAAAGGTAAACTTCAAGGCAACATCAAACCACTTAGCCTCGTAGCTAGCCCTACGGGGCAGGAGAGGGCTCTCTTCGGTCTATCTCGGTAAAGATCTTAAATGGGCGAGATAACCAATGTGGAAACACTGATTTTAGGCTAGTAAACTGATAAAAGGTTTGATTTAGAGGTTTTTATGGTTTTGGTGGAAAATTGGGGAAAGGCAATTTTGGGTGCGGGGATTGGACACAGTTTTCGCAGGGGGTTCTTTGGGGCAAGGTAGGAGACTGTATTGATGCCTTTGATAGATGTGGAAGGATGAGAATGACTGGTGAGAAGCTAAGGAGAGCAAGCAAGCACCTTGAATTCTCCTTAAACAGCTGAAAACATTGATATTAAGCAAACTTAAAGGCAGAGCATATCAACCATGAATTCTACCTTAACACTTCATTTGCCTAATTTGCAGAAGAAAAAGTAAGAATATGATTCACATAAAAAACTTACAAGTACAAAGAGAATCACACCATCAATACATGTAACCACAAGAATCCCAAAAAAGACTGCAAAACCCTCGTCTTCCTTAGCCAAAAATTGCAGAGATACAATGAGTAATACAATAGAAGCTTTCTCCCTCAAGAGTCTAACCATGAAAATGACTAAGAAAGTACATAATATAGGCAAGCTAACATCTTTCCTTGCCTCTAGGGGTCGAGCTCACTATCGTAGGAGCTGTTTCAACCAATTCCAAACTGATAACTAAAATCTAGGCAGTCAAACCAACTTGCCTCTATAAGCTAGGAAACCAATTCATTCATTTAATTTTTGCCTATCTCATGAATGAATATTCTAGAAGAGATAAAAAGTGTCAAAATATCATAAAATTACATCATTTACATCAAGGAGGATCAAAATTCACTCCAAAAAGTCAAACCTAGTCAAAACTGCGTTTTGCTGAGCTGTAGGCACAATTTCTGTGAAAATTGCCCAAGAGGTCGCGCACTGATTCTGAAGAGGTTGTGCACCTTTGGAGCAGCTTTTGAGGCACTTCCAGGTATCCAAATGAGGCAAGAGTGGTCTTGTTGGAAAGGTATGGATGTCTACTTTCTAACCCAAGTTGAATTTCTGAATTTGGTGTCCATGTTCCCCTCAAAAATTGCAATCTCCCAAGACTTCTTCCTGTGTGTCAAAAAGGTGGCAAAAAGTCATTTTTTGCTTGTTTTTTGACCTTCTGGAGGCTCAAAACTTGGTGAAATTTCTTGATATTCACTGAGAAAGTGTATCTTTGCATGACAAATCCAAAAATGCAAACTTTTCCTGAAATGGACCTCCCAATCGAAAGGGTCGCGCACGGTGCGCGCGACCTCTTGGTGAAGAAAACCTGTTTTTTGACCAAAAAATTCATAAATGACCAAAAATGCTCAATTTTTTTTGAAATTTGTGCTGGGTTTGAGTCATTTAGCACAATTCTCCTTCAAGGAAGCCTCAGCCAAGATATGAAGGGGATCGGGCCTTTTCCGTCGTTTTAGTGCCTTGGCCAACCTCCTTGGATCTAGCGATTGTAATTTTGACATTTCTCTAAAACCATGACATGTGTGAAAAAGTGAAGGAGGTTTTTCTTCTTTGGCATGTTATGGAAAAAAACCTCTCTCATTTTTCTCAAATTCATATTTTATTGCTCTGAAACACCATTTGAGTGAAACTTATCCCAATGTGTGGAACAAGGGATTTTGTCGAAATGAAGTGAAATGAAGGGGATAAAGGGCTTCTAAATTCTTGGGGAAATTTTTGGAAGTAGGAAGGGATGTTAGGAAGTAGGGGAAAGTGGAATCTCAGAGATTGAGTGAGGGGAAGGGGTCCAAAAGAGCAAAACACAGGCCCAACCTAGAAAATTGCCAGGTTGTAGCTAGAAAC
>APFE030558454.1:25792-74679 GCA_000404065.3 Pinus taeda | reverse complement strand
TCATGATAGTCTTAAATAATTTTTAGAACAAATATTATCTTTAGAAGAGCAGCAAAAATGGGTCACAAAGATGTTGGGTTATGACTTTGAAATCATCTACAAGAAAGGGAAGAAAAATGTTGTGGCATTTATACTCTCAAGAAAGGATGAGGATGTGGAAGAATTTCTTTATGCCATTTCTATTATCCAACTAGATTGGATAAACGAAGCAAGGGATGAATGGAAAAATGATGAAGAAGTGTGGGCACTCATTCAAAAGATACAACAATATCCCAGTACATCTGATACATTTAGTTGGAAAAATGATTTGTTATGGTACAAAGGTCGCCTATACCTATGTAAGAATTCCCAACTCAAACAAAAAATTCTTATGGAATTGCACACCTCTCCCTTAGGAGGGCGCTCAAGATTTTTAAAAACTTACCACAGTGTTAAGAAGGAATTTTTTTGGGATGGCCTTAAATCTGATATTCAAAAGTTTGTCGCGAAATGTTTGGTTTTCCAACAAAATAAAGTTGAAACAATTAAGACCCCAGGTCTATTACAACATTTATCCATTCCAAGCTAATGTTGGGAGGAGGTTTCAATGGATTTTATCACAGGTTTACCCATGTCCGAAGGAAACAATGTCATCATGGTGGTAAGTGACAAACTTACTAAGTATGCACACTTTTGTGCATTATCACATCAATTTAAAGCCAATACAATTTTTACTGCATTTATGGAAATAATTCAAAAGCTACATGGAAACCCAAAGATTATTGTAAGCAATAGAGATCCCATTTTCAGTGGAATTTTTTGGACAAAATTATTTTCTTTTCTTGGTACTCAATTAGCTCATAGCTCATCTTATCATCCTCAATTTGATGGGCAAACTAAGATAGTAAACAAATGCTTCGAAGGATATATTCATTTCTTTCTATTTGATAAACAAACACAATGGGTCAAATGGTTGCCTCTAGCTGAATGGTGGTATAACACTTCCTTCCATACTGCAACAAAAATGACCCCATTTATGGCACTTTATGGATATCATCCATTGTCCATCACATCATATTTAAGAGAAAATTCTAAGGTTCAAGCAGTGTAAGATCACATCGAGCACCAACAATAAGTTCTCTAACTCTTAAAGGATAAGCTCACTTTGGCGCAAAATAGAATGAAACAACACACAGATCAACATCGCAGTGAAACACTTTTTGATGTAGGTGACTAGGTATTTCTATGGCTACAACAATATAAACAAATCTACCTCAAGAAAGATAAGAAGGATAATAAATTATCACTAAAGTATTATGGTCCGTACAAGGTGTTGAAAAATATTGGTACTATAACATACAAATTTGAACTTCCTGTAGCTTCTCGAGTGCACCCAGTTTTCCATGTTTCATGCTTAAAGAAAGTTATAAATGACAAGCTCCTAGTTTAGACAATATTTCCAGAACTTGATGAGGAAGGAAAAATCATATTGGAACTTGAAGTAGTCACAGAAACAAGAAATCGATAGCTACGAAATTAATCAATTTCGGAGTATCTCATCAAGTGGAAAGGCTTACCCGCTGAAGATTCCACATGGGATGATGAAATTTTTATATAGAAGCATATAGAACTACTCAAGCATTGAGGACAACACTTTTTTGAAGGAGAGGGGCATGTTAGGTCCCTATAATACTAGTGATTCCCCTATTATGATTGTCAATGTAGCCTTATTGTTATTGTTGTGCCCTTATATTATTATTGTTATGTAAGCTTTGATTATATTGTGACCCCTTACACTCCTATATATAGAAACTAGGTTTGTCATTTGTATCATCCAAGAATTGTTCATTTGTGTAATATAAAGGAGGTTGCCCTCTCGAAGAGGCTGATTTTGAAGTCGTTGATCTATCTTTTCTTATATTTTGTGAGCTGGTTGCATAACAGGATCTGACTCTTGGGTTGCAGTAGCAGCTTCAAGTTTCTCCTTTCACAAGGCTATCAAAATCAGGTTCTAAGATGTAGAAGCACCTGGACTCATAAAATTATTTCTTGCCTCCATGAATGTCTCTTTCTTTTTTATGTAAATCGAACCCAACATTCTTTTCGCCAACTTTTCGGAACCATGACTCTGACTCTAGCTGCTTGCCTTCAACCACGTCTTCACTAGTGGCTACACCATTGCGGGTGACTATGTTAACACTGGGATTGTCTTCGCATGATTCAGATCTCATGATTTGAATATTATGTGTTAGCTGCTGGGTCTTCTTCTCTTGCATCTTTGCTATTATGATTGGGAAATATTTTATAACAAGATCAAATTAATGGAAATATTGACATGAAGGGTGCGTTGGATTCTGAAGTCACGTGCAAATTGTCTTGGCTCTCTGTAGTTGTAACAAATTATTTGGCCCCGACCTCTTCCAGCTCCTCTTCTTCCTCCTCTTCCTTGTCCTTGAAATCCTCCTTGAGCTGTAGGTGAGCCTTGGTCGTTATGCACACAGTTTTCAACCTACATCCTATACAACAGAGTTCTGTCCATCATTATTTCATAGCTTAAACAATTCCTCTTGTCATGACCAACTTATTTACAAAAGCTACAATTTTTTTCCTTTGGAGACTGTATAAACTTTTGTAATAAGGAGCAATTATCGGTTGAATGCTTTCCTGAAACTTGGCAAATATTACACCAAGTACTTGCACTAGTGCTTGATCCAACAGAAGATTCTGGTTTTAGCGGGTTAGGACCTTCCACAACTATATAATCCTAAAAAACAAGGCATTTATCCTTATGATGACCTCCAGCCTTGCATTTTGTGCACCAAAATTCAGAATGTGTCTCTATTTTAACCTCCTTTCCCTTCTTCAGGTCCTTCAACTCCATATGCAGGCTTGCTAGCGGCATATAGATCTGCTGAACTCCTACATTTGTATCTTGTATTGATGAAGCTTCTAGCTTCATCATAATTTCCAATGCTTCGGCCTAAGACCCAATCTTCTATTGAAATAACGATAATCTTAAGTGAGGTAATAACAAAGCTATGTATTGGTCCCTATGTTGTTCATCCGAGATCTGAAGGTTAGCTTAACGTAGTAAACACTTCAGTCACTGATCTATATCCCATGCAGATTCATTAACCTTTTGCTTAATTTCCTTGACCTCAGTCACACACTGAGATTTTGACTTTAGCTCCGTAAATTCCATGTTCAACACATCCTTTGTATTAGCCAATGAAGCAACTGAGTGAGTCATGTTGTATCTGATATACTACGTGAGTGCCCTATCCTGTAGCACTGTAACCAACTGCACTTTATTTATATCCTCATTGTTGATCTGCTGTGCTTTCCACACAGCTTCTGCAACAAACCAAAACTGTTCAGGATCCTCTGATCCTTGATCCCCGAATACATGCATTTTTATCATATTTTCCATACTGAATAGTGGAGATGGAGGTGTAGATGTATGAGGTGGAGGTGAATGTGTAGGTGGAGTGGTTGGATGTTGAATTCCATAAGTACCTTGATCTATTATTTACATTGCACCTCTGGGCATACTAGGGCTACTTCACTCTTCTTCACTTTCAGACTCTCCCAATAAGGGACTATATTCAGTCTCGACAAATTTGTCTTGATCTACTCTAAATCGCTTTCCACTTCGCTTATATCCAGTTGGATCCCTCTTAAACATCAAGGTAAAGGCATAACATTATTTTCTCACAAAATCATTTTAATCCAGGTTTTTAGCGATTTCAAGTACTTACCTCTCGGACCCTTGAAGAATCACTGTTTATTTTCGCTATAGGACACAAATGTATCTATTGCAAATTTAGTGATGAAACCACCCAAGATACTCTAAATCCATTAATCAACAACCATCACAACCTTATAATCAGATCTTTCAAGGCACCTGACAAGTTCCCGAGTCCACACAATGGGATCATCATGGTTACAAGTCGGTTCATTATTTGCTAATTTAGACAGCCACTTGTATAACTCGCAAGCGAACACTGACTAGAAAAAATCATATACTTATGTGTAGAGATACCTTTGTAACCACTTTTCTTTTGATAAGCGTGGATTCCTATTCTCCTGGCCTGCAAACTCATGCAACTTCCGATCTACCCACTTTTCAATTTCCTTCTTAGTCAGTATTCATGTATGCCACATCACACATCCCTTAGATAGATCCCAGTCCTGACAAAAAAAACCATTTTTTGGCTTAAGGGGGCTTGGACCCAGGTTCAGAGTTAGTTGCGCTAACTAACAAAACCTTACACTACTGGCCCTTTCGGCAACAACTCGCGTAGCGTAGGCTATAGTCTCACCCGAGGTAGTATTGGGGGATTCTAGAACCAGACTTCTGCATCGAAAAGGCTATGTGATGTGATTTAAGGTGCTCTCTGTAGTTTAGTTCAAACCTGACCTTCGCGAACACTTATTCATGAAGATTAGATGATTTTCAGTTAAAGAAAGTTATAAGCTTCACATAACTATCTAATCATGCATAAAATAATATCTAATAGTTGATCCGGACCTTTGTGGAGTAATTAAGACAAAATACAAACAAATATAATTCAATTGCACATAAATACAGAAAATACAGAGTGCATAAAAATAGAAACAAATTTTCTTCAAATATATTTCTATTACTTCAGATCTTCTTTTAAATTTTTTACATACCCTGCATAGATAACTGTAGGGGCACGTGCACTCAGCTGCGAACTTACCTGGTCTCTGTGCACTTAGCTACATGGGCCTTCCCCTTCGCCCAAAACACTAAAAGATCTATAATTACAGACCCAAAATCATATCATAACATCCATTAATTGATTTCCTTAGACTTGCTAAGACATACCTTTATATATCCTTCTCTATTACAATACCATGGTCTGCAAACCATGGGCAGGTCCTAAAACAATACCAAAATATAAGGGGTTTTGACCTTCCTAAAACCCCTTGACTCCTACTTGACCTGCACTAATTGCGCTCTGCTCCTCAAAATGCAGAGACTTACAATATTTTAACAAAATTTACCTGGGGGACCCCATCCCAACAAGGAAGAAGAATCTTCCTTGAAAAAATTCAAATCAAGATTATCTTGCAGATTTATTATGAATTCTTCCCTTCTTAATGGTTTATGATATATTCATAATCTATGACCATTTACAAGGAAGGTTACTTTTTCTTCATCAATGATTCTAATTCTATCTGCTCCATTATCAAAGACAATTTCAATCTCATAAGGACCATGCCAATGAGTTTAAATTTTCCTTGAAAATATTGAAATTTTGAATCAAAGGGCAAGGTCCAATCACTAGGCCAAAATTTTCTTTCTTTGATAAACTTATCATGCCACCTGGATATTTGTCGTTGGACTATATTGGTTCTATGAATAATATCCCATTGTATCTCATCAAGTTCATTTAATTGCTCCATTCTTTTTCTCCGGGATTCTGATAAATCAAGACCCAACTTGACTGTTGTTTTAAAAGTCTTTATCTATAACTCAATAGGAAATAAGAATTGCTTTCCATAAACAAGTTCATAAGGAGTGTATCCTGTTGTATTTCTCCATGTGGTAAGATATGACCATAAATCTTCTGGAAGCTTTTTTGCCCAATCCCTTCTATGCAGATGCACAATCTTGGTAATAATTGCTTTAATTACTTTATTGGTAGATTCAAATTTTCCATTGGCTTGTGGATGATATGGAGTTGACTTCCTATGTTTGAATTTTTACTCCTCCATTATCTTCTGTACCAACTTGGATGTAAATTGAGTGCCTTGATCTATCACAATTTCCTCGGGACACCAAAATGAGTGAAAATATCCTCAAAAAGAAATGAAACTACAACATTTTCAGTAGCAAAAGGAAGTGCTTTAGCTTCTACCCATTTTGTGACATAATCTATACAAACAAGAATGTACCTCTTTTGTCTTGATGGTGGATTGATTGGACCAACAAAATCCAATGGAATTTCCTCAAAAGGTTCAATAAGTACTTGAGGTTATAGAGGAATTTCATCTGAAGGAACAAGTTTCCCCATTCTTTGACAACTGTCACACCTCTTAACATATTCCTTGGCATCCTTAAAAAGAGAAGGCCAATAATATCCTAAGAGAAGGACTTTATAATCAGTTCTTTTATCAGTCCTCCAAATGGTTCATCATGACAAGCCTTTAATATTTCTGGAACTTCATCCTCTCTAACACATCTTCGAATGATTAAGTCAGACCCTGTCTTGTACAATTCTTTGTTTATCCATGAATAAGATGCACTAGTTTGAATAACCTTCCTTTTCTCTTGAGGAGACAAGTATGATGATCTTCCTTGTAGCCAAATAATTATATATTCATTAGGAGATTTAATATATATTACAAAAAGATATTCATCAGGAAAATTATCTTCTACAGGAACATTATTATTATCATTTTGGATTCTAAATAGAAAATCAACAATTGTGTTTTGTTTTCTAGGTCTATCCAAAATAGTAATATTGAATTCTTGTAATAACAATAGCCATCTTGTAATTCTACCATTAGTAATTGATTTATTCATTAAATATCCAATTGTAGAATGATCTGTGCGAATGAAGGTTTCATAACTAGTGATATAATGTTTGAATTTATTGATGACATGTACAACAACTAAAAACTCCTTTTCTGTTATAGTATAATTCACCTATGCAGGGGTCAGATTTTTGCTTGTATAGCAAATGGCATAAGGAGTCAAATATTTATGTCCTAATACAACTCCTAAAGTTGTATTTGAGGCATTAGTCGAAATGTGAAAAGGTAGTTTCCAATTTGGTCCTCTTAAAATGGGTGCTTCAGAAATCTTTTCTTTCAATGTTTCAAAATACTTTTGGCAGTCAAAATTCCAGATGAATTCACAATCTTTTCTAAGAAATTTGAAAAGTGGAGAGGCAATCTTTGTAAATTTTTCTATAAGTATTTTATAATAGCTAGTAAAACCAAGAAAACCTCTAACATTGCTTTGACACATACGAATTGATAACTTGGAAATGACTTCTACCTTAGATGCATCTGCTTTGATTCCCTCTCCTAAAATATGGTGGCCTAAGACAATTCCCTCAGTAGACATCATAAAACATTTTTCATGGCTTAATGAGAGATTTGCTTATTTACACCTAATGATATTTTTTTCCAAATTTTTAAGAGTTTCTTCAAAATAATTTCCATAGACGGTAAAATCATCCATGTAAACTTCCACACAATCATGAATTAGATCAGGAAAAATGCTTAAAACTTCCCTTTGGAATGTTGTTGGTGCATTATATAACCCAAAAGGAATTACTCGAGAAGCATAGGTTCCCCATGGATAGGTAAAAGTTGTTTTATCTTGATCTTCTGGAGCTACTTGGATCTGGTTATATCGACTAAAACCATCAAAGAATGAAAATTTCTTTTTCCCTACCAATGTATTGAGGACGTGATCTATAAAAGGAAGTGGAAAATGATATTATAAAGTAACTTTATTCAATTCCCTATAATCAATGCATACTCTCCATTCTCCATTCTTTTTTTGGAACAATTACCAATGGTGAAACCCACTGGCTGTCTCATATTGGACAAATGAAATTCACATTTAACAATTTTTGTAATCCTTTTTTAACAATTTCCCTTTGATTTGGATTCATTCTCCTCCAGGTTTGTCGGATTGGTCTGCCATTTTCTTCAATATAGATATGATGCATACAAGTGTCAGGATCAATTCCTTTCATATCACTGTATTCCCATGCATAAATAGAGGAATGTTCTTGCAGTGTCTTTATTAATTCTTTCTTTTGAGATTCTTCCAGATTATCATTGATATTTAAAGTTTTCCCTCGAAAATTTTCTATTAAAGAGTTGCCAAATTTTTCCATAAAATGTAAAGCCATTTGATGAGATGATAGATATTCAATATTACATTGTTCTTGAAAATTGTAATTTTGTTCACAGTATGAGGAAGATTCATTATTTTCCATTAAATTCAAAATTTGATCTCCTTCATCTATTTGTGAAGTGGCAAAAATTGGTCATATATCAAAGTTTTCATTATCATCTTCTATCCATACTTCACGTTCTACTTCTATCATTGTTTTTTTTTCAGGAGGATATAATGTGAATTTCTTTGTCAAACTTCCATTAGAGATAAACATATCACCATGTCTACAACTTATAAAAGCATCAGTTGTAGCTAACCATGGTCTTCCTAGAATCAATGGGTGTCCTCCTAGATTATTCTTGTGTGTCAAAATCATAAAGTCAACAGGATATTCCCAAGAAGCTAAGGATACAAATACATCTTCTAACACACCATCTGGTTTGATAATAGATCTATCTTCCAATTGCTATAATGTAGGTGTATATTGTAGATTAGGAAGTTTCAATTGATTCATAGTTTGTTTACTCATGATATTTATGGATGCTCCTAAATCAATCAATGTATTTGGAATCTCAAAGCCATTAATGTGTGTTTTCACAATGGGACTTCCTGGATCTAGATATTTGAACTGTTGTCTTTCCCATCATGATATCTGTAATTTTCCCAACTAACTAGATTCTTTTAACTTCTTTTCCTTTTCTTCCTAGTTTTTTAATACTTAATTCCTTGATTGTCTATGCAAATATTGGTATTTCTTTGATAGCTTGTAACAAAGGGAATTTTATACAAACATTCTTCAGTTCATCTATCATATCATAATCGTACAACACAATATGTTTTTTTACCCCTTTATCAATTTTCAATCTTTCAGGAAAAGGTGGATTTTGAATAGAGACTGAAGGTTGTTCTATAATGGGAGTTGAGTTTATTGGAATATCATTAGAATGTATAAGGTGGTTTTTTTTTTTGAGAATTTTAATCCTAATGAGAAGATGTCTCTTTCTCAAAGAGGTCATATTTTTCAGACTCCTCGATAAAAACAGATGGTGACTTATTTTCCAATAATCTACCAGATCTAAGATGGACATTATTTAGATCTAATGGAGTTATCATGTAAGTTTGGAAATTATGTCCTTCCATGTTGTAAATAGGCTATGAATTTTTATTATTTGGATTTGGAATTGGCTTACCAGGCAATTGATTTGGCTTTGTGGAAATGGTAGTGAAAGTTGTGGGTTTTTATTTTGAGGTTGATAGGGTTGAAGAGGCTGAGGAAAATATTGTGGTGGAAAAATAGGGTTAGGTTATTGAAATTGAGGATATTGAGGGTACTTTCCATAAGGATTTTTCCATCCTTGTGCCCAAGGTTGAGGCCAAGGTTTCCAAGGCATGGGTACAATCCAGTTTCTTTGTGATGGTTGTGCATATGTTTGACTGTTGAAACCTTGGGTCATATTCGATTGTAGATTTTGCCAAGGTATCTTGGAAATAAAACAAAGAGGTTCTACTTGATTTGGCATTACTTCCTCTTGATAGACAACTTTGAGACCTAATGTTGAAGGACATTCATTTGTATCGTGATTTTATGAACGTATAACACAAGTTTCCACCCTTTTTAAGTCAATAGAGCATTCTCTCAAGGCATGCTTCTTTCTACATTTGGACAAAAGATAGATAATGCATCATTTTCAGCCTTTTGCTTGTTTTGTACTTTAAGGGTATCTATTTGTTCACTAAGACTCCCTAAAATATCAATTTTAAAGTTGACAAGCAAATTGCCTATTTCAGCCCTACTTACTATCCCAACTGTAAATTTATTAATCCTAGACATACATGATCTCTTGGATTTTTCCGAGTTCTTCCCTTTCCTCTTGAAATGTGTATGCATAAATAAAAAATATCTCCAAATGATAACTGGGAAATATCTCCTTTACCCATGAAATTGAGAAGATCTATCCACTCACCTCTGATAGATTTTAGTAAGAGAGATTTCAAAGTTTCTTCATCTAGATTATGCATTTTAGCCCTTTTTACATGATAAGAAAATATTTCAACGAAATCTTCAAGATTTTCATCTTCTTTTTGCATCATTTTAATGACTTCATCTTTAATATTATGAGGCATACAATAATCCTCGTATTTTTCTAAGAATTCAATTTTCATTTCTTCCCATGTTCTTATAGAATGTACTCCTAAGCCCATAAACCATTTTAATGCTACATCCTCAAGAGTGGCTGGAAACAGTTTCAAATTTTAAGTATCAAGAAAGTAGTCATAATATCTACACAAGACTTAAAACTCAAAGAGAAATGTTTCAAGATCCTCATTTCTTAATCCATGAAAATTAGGAAAGATGGAGGGTGAGATATTTTTCATTGTGGCTATAGTATCTTCATCGAGGATGGGAAATCCAAAAGGTTTTAGATCTTCTCTACCTACCTCCTCTTCCTCTTCCTCCACCTCTTACACCTCCTCTATTTCCTCTTCTTCCACCTCCAATCCTAGGTTATTCACCATTCACATTATGTACTTCTCCTTCCCCTTCTCCTGCCATTGTAGATTCCTCATAACTAATGTAAGGTTCCAAAATTGGATTTTCTAGTTCATCCTCTATCTCCTCTAGTTCTTCTATCAATGGAATGTTTAAATAGGTTTCTTCCTCTTCCTCTTCACTAGGGATTTCTAGTTCTTTTCCTAGAAGTTCTTTTCCAGTTGAAGATAGAAAAATTACTCCTTCAGTTGGGGATATAGGATCTTCTTCTTCTATTACAACTCTAGTTGAATAAGTTGGTGAATCTTTAGGTTGGATTTCAGATCTAAGTACCTTAGGAAGTCTATGTTTGCCTGCAATTGATGGAATATGAATTTGGGTTGATGGTGTGGCACTATGAGGTCGTGGTGGGGCCAGTGGTGATGTTGGAATTGAACTCCTACCTCTACTTACAAATCTACCTCTAGAATCTCTTTCCCTATGCATATCATTTTTATTGTTATTTTAATGAAAAGAAAAAGAAAAAGACTGCTCTATACACTTCTGTGACAACAACGCCAAAATGTTTGGTAATTTAATTGATGTTAAATTACTTACATGAATTATCAACTAGGGCTAGTAAACAGATGAAATGTACGTGCAATGTTTGTGCTAGTTAATTTTAGATATCAAAATGCACATGTTTCTCTATAGCTATGTAAGTAAATAAATCACTCATAAAAGCAGAATCAATTCTATTTCTCTCGCTTAAAGGAAATATCACACTCTTATTGAAATAAACTTCACACTTGCTTCACACTTGTTAAAAATAAAATCACACACACACTTTGCTTGAAATAAAATCACACACGCTTGCTTTGAAATGAAATCACACACACACACTTGCTTTAAAATGAAATCATACACACACACACACACACGCTTTAAAATGAAATCACACTTGCTTGAAAATGAAATTTAACAATGTAAATAGATCTACTCTTGAAAAAAAGAAAGATTAACCTTGCAAATGAAAATTTGATCTATACAATTGCAATGTAAAGCTATGCTATTGATTTATGTCAACTTATACCCTGTCCATGTGCACAGGAAAACTTTCTTCACTCAACAATAGAATGATTAAATAAACCTGCTGCAAAATAATCTTAAACTTGCATTGAAAAATCAAAACTTGAGCGATTAAATGAACTAACAAAAACCTACAGGAAACACAAAATAAAATACTAATTTCAAATGAAAGAAAACCTAACTATCTCGAGGGGACCCTCCTGCGAGAAGTAGGTGTCAACGCAATTCCTTCACGAGATGATTAACCACACATTAAGAGCACACCAGAGGAATAAAATAATGTCTTTAATTGCAAAAACATTAGAGGAATAAAATAATGTCTTTAATTGCAAAAACAAAGTTTAAAAACAATATCCAAATCTGTGTCTGTCATGCTGAAAGGAAAATTTATAAAAATTCTACACATAACTGTTTCATAGTATTATGTCCTTATACTAATCAACAATGACTAAAATTAACATTAAAATATAAAATAACGTGATTTCCTCATGATTTTCTATCAACGAAGCAAATCATGAGGCTGAATATTTGCATTCACTAATTCCTCACTTTCTTGATTCACCTTCCTCAATGGTTGAATTTCGCTTTAAATGAGATGCTACAATTCCTTCCTTATTGATCCAAGTTATGAAGATAGGAACAAATCATTGTACCAACTAATTGCCACCTTCCCATATGCCCTGTTCTTCAGTTGAAGCTTCATAACCCATCAAACCTTGAACTTAGCTGCAGAATCATACATCAGCTGCAAAGTCGTTGTAATTCAGTAGCTCAGGTAAATATTGAGTTAAATAATAAAGACAAATGATATTTATGAAATATAAGATGACTACGTACCTGCTATTCCATAAAACTTGTAAACTGATACCCAAATGAGAGTTATGAAGGTCAAAATGGGGAGAATGGAGTATAAGAAGGTTGTCAAAAAGAGGAAATTTTTGGGTTCAACGGTGACTTCAAGATCCTTTGTGTGGCCTTGATGACTTCTAGCGTCTTCTTGTACCATATGGAAAAGGAGGCCTCATTGGTTTCTTTGCTTGTTTGGGTCCCCAAAAGTCCTCTATGGTACATACCTTAGAGAAACTGGTTGGACTTTAGTAACCATTTCCATCTCTCGGGCCTTGGGTGGGCACCATTTCCACATGGCCAATGTCACTACGAGATATCCATAAATTAAGTTGATGCCTCTTTTATACACATCCTCGTAGGAATCAAAAGTTTCTTGTAGGAAAAATCTACACCAATTCAGCTGCGTGTGCTGCACACAAGCCTCTACAACTGAGATGGTGTCTAATGTGCATTCACCTCAAATTTTTTTTTGCATAAGATTCCCAGTGATCATGTAACAAGAAAAATTGATCTTATACTTATTGATAGGTTCTATCAGAGCACTCTTATAGTAATTACCATCACCTATTTTCTTTGCTCTCTTAGACACAGTTTGGAAAGTAGTTGGTACGACAGCTCAGACAATAAACAACCCTGTGAGATTCTGAACATCGACAACATGGATCGGGTAATCTTTATCTATCCATAACAATCCTCCTTGCATTCAGTTGATGAGAAATTTTGTGCACTGCATTACTGTTCCTTATGTGCCGAAGACTGGAAGACTTCTTAAATTCAACAATGTCGACTGCTGAATTCCCCTGAAATCTTCAGTAACTTTCATAGAATGAATCCCATTGACTTTGGCAGTAGGCATTGTGTAGACCTCCCACTTTAGTTGTAGAGACTAGAATGATTCTGAGAGGTCATTGCCGACAAGCACAACTTTATCATATTTACCATATAGAGGCTCTCTCTTTGTAACTCTGGAATCTGGTTCAACTTCTGGAATAAAAATTATGGTCTTCGTCATTATTGTAGAATGATGTTGGTACACAAAGAACAAAGGGTTTTGAATTCAGGCTTGGAATAAAGATAGTGAGAGACAAACTCCAGACTTGGCAATTCAACCACCTCGACTTTTGGTTCTGAGAAATTTGTCGTTGCCATGTACACTAAATAGAAATACTTGCCACAAATTTTTTTATTATACCACTTAACTAATTAATACTATAACTTTCCCCACTTGGTCTCAACTGTGGCAGCAGTAAAGGCGGCTGAGCCAGACCTAACTCACATGGCACAAAATTGAAAAAGGAGGGTGGAATAGATGGGTAATTATGGTGCAATGATTGATGACTCCTAGAATTTGATGATGAATTATGTTAGGGGTATTACAGGAAATATTTAGCCCAAATTCTAACTGACATGAAGAATTATTTCTTATTATGAAAAATATGACTAATGACATGTGTGACTCCCCGACCACAAGCAGTTGCAGTAGGGTGGAAGTAATTCCGCAACTAAAAGATCTGATGAAAGTTTATTCTTGATTGATTTCGACTAGAAGAACAAACCAAGTAATATTAAATGATGTAACTGATATACTAAAGGAATTGACTGGCTCTACCTAAACCTACCTACAATATTCTTGTGGAGATTCAATCAATTTGGTGTAGAATTGCTTGAGCCATGGAAAGTTTTCATGCATGCATTATTCACCCATCCTGGTAGTAATACACCATCTAGTTGTGCGAGAGTGAAAACTACCGATTCCTTTACTTCTGCAATAATGAAGGGTCCCAACCAATGCATTTTTAACTTTCCAAGAAACTTTAAGAATTTATTATCATATAACAGAACATGCCCTCCAATTGTAAAGGATTTTGGTTTGATATGCCTGTCGTGCCATGCCTTTTGCCTCTGCTTCTCGATAGTTTGGTGGAAATCTTCCAAAAACCTCATCTCATCCAGTTCATAAAGCTCTTCCAACCACTTTGGAATTGAGTCTTCCTTCCTCATGTGAGTGGTCTATGCGACAAAGAGGTTGGGGAGGGTAAATTCGACATGTACTACAACTTCTTGTCCATATACTACCTAGAAGGGTGTATACTTGTATAAACACTTGAAATTTGTATAATAAGCCCATAGAATGGCTAACATTTGTTCATCCCAATTGTACCGATTTTCCGAGCAGATCTTGGTGAGTCCCCTCTCTAATATTTTGTTGAAGGCCTCTACAGTACCATTTGCTTGAGGTTGATATGGGCTGCTCTTATGGTGTTGTACCATGAAATTTTGAAGTAATGAAGTGACTGTTTCATTTATGAAATGGGTCCCTTGGTCACTAGTGAGACTTCGGGGGAACCCAAACTGGGTGATAATATTCTCGAAAATCAATCTAGCGGCAGTGTCTACAGTACAATCCTTAACTAGTGCCGCACCTGGATGAGTTACGTTGCAACTAGTGCAGGAACTACAGGGTTTTTAGAAATAGGCAATCGACTTTGTAGGACCTATCAACCCACCAGAATGATACTCATACACCCGATATATTATTATCATTACTTATTACCTCCTACCATTCTCCGAGGTGGTTTTGGTAAGATCCCCACCACCTTGTTGATGTCACTTGTAAAGCGATATCCAACAAGGGAACTTTGTGTTCTTCATAGACAATTTCATCAAATATATTAAGAAAACCATTAACCAAGTCCATGCCATTGAACATAGGGAATTATCATACCTCTATACCAACCTAGTTGATACGATAGACTATGGCACAACACCTAGTGTTGATATCATATCCTCCCTGTTGCCAATCATCCCAAGACACCTCAGAGCTGATATCCAAATTTTGAATGCTCCTCGAAATCATCAATAATGTTATCATAGGATCAATGTAGTCTTATCTTTTCCCCACTGTCAGCTGGTACAATTGGTCCAATAGTTTAGGTTCTTCCCTGCCATCTGCTAGCTTAGTGAACCTTGGTCCCTTGTATGGGTCTAGGGGCTAGATCACTATGAGTCCTTCCACCTCGAATGTCATCAACTCCTTATTTAGGTTAATTATTACATAATTCTCAAAGGCCCAGTCTATTGCAAGTAATGCCAAATAAGGGTATTTGTCCCCCATAATTTCTATTACCTCAAAGTAAACATAAGTTTTTACCCTTGCTATGTCAACTTCCACATCCTCCAACATTTCCACCAGAGGGATACAATATTTATTTTACATACGTAGTTAAATTGGATAAAATGCAAACTTTGGCCTCCCCAAGGCCTCCCAGGTTTTATTTGGTAGGATATTCACATTTGAGCCCAAATCTAACATTGTATCCTTGATCTGGAAGCCTGCAATTTGAGCATCAATCCAAAATTCCCTTCCTGTTCTCTTCTTGTTCCTTAACACCCTCCTCAAGTGTCTCTCAAGTAAATTGGTGAAAATGACTCCTTCCTCAGCTGCTCCATCCTTAATAGTGGATTTAAGACTTTCCTGCAACTTTCCAAGCACATGATCATCATTCACAATCCGCAGAAATATATGGAACCATTCCGTTATGAGTTGACCATTAGATGGTGGTAGGTTCAGGTTATTACTTTTTGAAAATCCTAGGCATTCTACTAGAGGTCCACCATTTTAAGTCAATTTTTTTAAAAGTCTGCACAACCTCTTTATAGTATCGCTTTTGTTGTTCAGAGTCATATGAGCATTTTGGTGAGGCTGATTTTATGATTTTGGGTTGTTTCGTGGCTCCAATGTCAACTCCAATATTCTTTCCTCCATGGGTGAGTATGTTGATATTTTAGAGGGGAGTTGTCTCCAACAAACTTTGCTCAACATTAATTAATTTTTCTCCTCTTTGTCGATTGTGCTCTTCTTATATAGCAATTATCTTTGGACAATCTTATGTTGCATGTGTGTTAACCCTGCATTGAGAGCACCAAGGTCTTCTTGGTAGTCAGTAGTCCCTTACGACATGCCCCTCCTAATCATAGTTGTAGCAACAAACTAGACCTCTGCCTCCTGTTATTTCTCGCCTTGTTCATCTACCTCCTCTTCCTCGAGGAGTCTCATTGATTTGGCAGGCTAATCTGTCCAATCGATCAAGATGGTGAGTTGGCGAAGCACAAAATTCTTAAAAGTTGTTGTTTGGAATGTTGGAATACTTTTGTTGGATTGGACATAGACGAGGGAGATGCATGTTCTGCATATTTAACAGTACTTTGATGATGTTGTACTCTACTGGTTTGGAAATGCATGAAATTGAGTGCATCTTGTGTATAAATCTTACGTCCTTATATGCGCAACTCTTGCAGCTGGTAAGGATGAAGATGACCTTGCCGATGTGGAAGGAGTGCTTGACCACCACAACCTTGGGCATTATGCTGCATGATGACCGTTGACAAGGTAGTGAGTGCACCATAGATGCGCTCGCACAAGTCATGCTGGTTGAAATTCCTTTAGCTTCTTTGTTAAATATGTGATTTGATGTTGTATACCTAATATAGAGGGGTCATGTGAGGATGCTCCCCTTTGATATTCATGTGGGTATCATTCCATAGCCTCAATCCTAGTCACCCATTCTAGGGTGTCCTGCAGAGTATCAATTTTATGTTGAGTCAACAACATGCGAGTAAGGTGTAATAATGATTTAATAAACCAATCCCGCTAATGATTTCGGTCAATTGGGTAGCTCATTTTTCCAATCGCATCCTTAAACCTTTGCATTAGCTCCCATGCAGTTTCCCCTTCCTTTTGCTTGATTTCCCATAATTTAGACAACCCCTGCTAGTTGGTTTGGGGAATATTAAATTCCTGAACAAAATCTTGTTTGACTTCATCCACCATTGGGTTTTGTGGTAAGGCAAACCATTTAATGAACCATCTCAATGCCCTCTCCTGAAGAGTGGTTTGGAACTCAATCAACTTTGTGGCATCCGCGGTCTCACGAACCCTCCGTATGGCTTCACATAAGTACCAGTTTTGTTCTACATCCTCATTCCCTCTTTGTAATATTCCAAAATAGGAAAAATAATGATATGCAAGAAAATAACAATTTTCACCATAGAAATTTTAAAACAATTTAGTAAAGACCCAAAACAATCATAAATATGGAAGAAATTGAGCCATTTATTATAAATTGGTGCAAGAGTAAAATTTTTTGAAGGAATGCACCTGAGCTTACCTCAAAGACAAGTGGAGAAAAGCCCAGGTGAAGCAATGACAACTTGGAGCTACAATCACTTACCAACTACTGCACTGCGCAGTCCCAAGCAATTCTGCATTGTCTACTGCAAAGATATGGCTGAAAACCCCACCTCCAGTGCTTAGAAAATTTTGCAAATTTATATCTAGGCTCCCGAGGAAAAACATAAACCTCGAAATAGTTGGGCCTGATTTTGACCTCCAAAAATTGACCCTAAAGGCATTGTTCATTCCCCAATAATTTTTCAAATTGATATCTTTCTCATCATTTTCCGAATGAGTTTCGCTCAGTACTTGATTCTTCATCTTCTTGTTCGTGTTCTTGCCATATCCTGAATTGAAACAATGTTTGTTGTAAAGATATGGCTGAAAAACCCACCTACGGTGCTAAGAAAATTATGAAAATTTACATGTAGGCTCCTCAAGCAAAACCCACAAAAACACATAAATAGTTTGCCCTGATTTCGACCTTCCAAAATCGACCCACAAAAGCCCTACGCCTTCTAATCGCTGTTGAAGCACGCTGTCCATCAAACCACCAGAAAATTCCTCCCCAAACACACGTGAAATGTAGCAATCAACTCCATAAATACTTCCATGATTGCTCTTGACAAGAAATAGCCCCAATGGATGAAACTCTATCTCCAACGTATGCCTTGTTTCTCTCTTCTGCGCTGGCCACAGAGTTTGCAAAATCTCTCCTAAATATTGCTGCCACTTCCAGCCCTCAACTCACATAATAGCCAACAAATCTATTGAGCCTTCTTCTCCTAATTTCTCCTGGCAATAGCCCTCCATAAGAATGCTACAATGGCCACACTAGATCCACTACTAGGTCCTCCAGAAATACGCATTGTTGGGGCAAACTGAATACAAATGTTGGAAATCCCTCTACAAATCTCCTCCAGGTGATAATGGATGAACCTCTCTAGGGTGGCACTCGAAGTACCCCAGAGAAAGGGTGAGTTCTCTACTTGGAAAACTCTTGCTAAACAACAAGTGACCCAGCTAAACAACTCGAGCAACAAAATCAAATTCATTAAGCTAAGAATGCCAAATGAAGTGTGCTGCCTTGCTTTTATAATTTTCGTGGAGTCTTTCTTCCCACCTTTTCTTCCCTCTCATGTATTTCAAATCGTTGGCTTAGGGAGTGCATATTTCTTATGTGGGTGGTCCCCACATATCATTAAAAAAACAAAATAAAATAAAATTAACTTACCTCTAACTCCTAAGTCTTCTATAAACAATCAAATGGGCCCCGTGTTCACCAAAATTGGCACCTGAAATGTAGAAATAAATCCTCCTTGCAAAAAATTGCTTGTCCTCAAGCAATGATTGAAAAGGTTCCCTCTCTGACTGTTGATCATCACTGTAACCACCAATAATACCAGGGTCCCAAATGTAGCATTGAGTCATCCCCAATCTCAACACTGTCCCGAGATGAAGGAATCCCTCGATACTAGGATCCCAAGCCATCCTAATCAATGTGAAGCACACTTTTCTCCACTCGCTATCCAACCAGATAGAGATACCAGAAGCTCTCTGCATACTAGCAATAAGTAGAGCATCATGATAATGTAGGACTCTGCCCAAGTCCCCATGAAATTTCTCTACTAAGTAGTCCATTTCATGCACTACAAGAGTAAACTCCTGAAGATGCAATCCAATCCTGGTGGGATTGAACCCTCGTCTACCCAGGCCTCCCCTAATCACCTCTTGTCGATCACCTTGCCACACCGGTGAGGTTCCCCACACCATCAATGAATCACTAAAACCAAATGGAAGATCTGGATGACCCTCCCCTGTAGAAACCAACTCACCTCTACGAGTAGCTGAACTACTCAACCTTGTTATGCCAGAATACCTTGCCTATCATAGAAGGAACCTATCCTACTGACATCGTGACACTTTGGTCACGACTGACTGCCTAGCATGCTCATACCAAAGCCTCCTCTCCCATAAATCTCGGCCATAATCTATGTGATGATTGAGGCTAGGCCAATCTTGCTAAAGCGACTCAACAATGCCAACACCTATCACTCCATGGCTAGCCTCAATCATGAGCAACAATCTGCCTCGTCCTATGGTGAGGGCTTCAGTGATCCCCCACGTGTCTGCTTGTTAATGAATTAGTCCACCTGTTATCCCTACCATGCTCACTGAGGAGTGGTGTATCCCACCAATCCACTGGATCCCCAGATCCCATAACCATACTGGAGGTCCACAACCCCCAATCCTCTCTACCAGCTGCTGTGATATGCTACTAGTTGTTGGGACCCCTCTGTGCCTCGTCTCTGCCTCCTGTAGGTATCCAATAGGTAGGAAATGAGCATTAAGAACATGTGCCATGAATATCCAACTATTATGTGCCTGCCAAATCACACAATGAGATATGCTATTCCAACTCCTGATGATGTACCTGGGTAATGGCGGAAGCCTAGGCATCATCCTTCGAATAAGGACTATCATCCTCTGCTCCTGATTCTCACCTTACACATTGAGTTTTCTAGCTGAAAAAGCACCATGTAACTCCCTCTCGGTCACCTCCCCAAGTGTGAGCATAGGGGTGGAACGTATGCTACCTCGACAATCAACCATGCCATCCCTAAGCCTGTAACCGTCAACTCATGCACCTACCAAGTGTCTCAACTAGAGAGTCTCCTATCGACCGATGACACATGGTGTCTCATCCAACTGCCTAGGGTGAGCCTCCCATGCCTTGCTACCAGAATAGAGAGTGTGAAAGGGAAACAACCAAAGCCTCTGTGACTGTAAGCAACACTGGAGGATGATGGGTGGGTATGTCCCAAAGAGTATGATCAAGAGTCTACTGGAATGCTCAAGGGTAATCATACGGAGGACCCTCTCTCCACTTGGGAACTACTAATAACCCCCTCGAGGCCCTGTCTCCACTAAACATGGCATTGCCAGATGTTCAACAATGTCCTCATCGATCCTAGGTGAGTTGTGTCCAATGGTACACCTACTGTAGGTGTTCATAAGTCTCCCTGGAGGCAACACTCCAAGAACCCACTATGCCACATCATGTGTCACTACATACCACCAAGTACCACCACACTCCTCGAAATTCCACTGTACGCCACAACCTATCCTTATACACCACTAGATACACCCAACTACGACTATACCATCATGTACCATCATGTACCATCATGTACCATCATATGTCCTACCTTTGTCACTGCACCTGTCACTCCCTGCATGTCCTCAATGTGATGCGAGTCACTCCTCCTACCCCACAATGTAAATCGACATGTTGTGGTATACCACCATGCATCTCCGTGCTCCTTTGCAGGTCATTTCTCCTTGCTGCATAGCCCTGCACACCAATGGTGCTATGGCCTAGAATTAGGTCTGTATGCATTAAGCCACATCCCTATATATAATATTGGATGCTATGACTTGAATTTGTGCAGTCTTGTGTATCACTACCTACTGTCATACCACCCTGTAACATATGGTATCTTGCATGTGCCAAAGTGTCTACCACTTTGCTAGTGACCCCACCATGACAGGCATCATGCCCCCTCGTCCATCCTGGTAGACTTGAGCATCCTAACTCCACTCTTGCTAGAGGGGATATTTCGGCTGTGTCGATCCTCTGTGACCCTTGAGTCCTAAACCTCAATGGGATAACATCGTCTCCATACAATATCCAGTTCGGTGGCCTACCCATGCCACCTCCTCCAACCAGATCCTGCCATAGAATGCTAATCATCTTGTGCCCCCATGTGCAACCAACATGCCAAAACAACCAATGGAGTATGCTCACAAAACAATTGGCCACTAGCGCTGACTGGAACTCCCCTAAGGAATGCATGCACTCAGGAAATGGGTTGACTACCTCATCAATGCGAGCCATCTCACATGTTTGTATTAGATAGGGAGTTCCACCTAGATCCCAATGCCAACCTGGGCCTCTAGTTCCTTGGGTGTCTAAGAGCTCCCACTGAGCTTTACTCCAGACTACGACCATCTCCATGAGTCCAGTCCACTCCACCGGGTACCAACTTAGAATATTTCTCCATCTAAACCGAAGATAGGGATCGAATATACGAACTCCCATACATAGAACAAACCCAACATGCGGATGTTTCACCTTGTACAACTCTGATTGTCTCATCCCGCTATTCGGGTTAACACATGAGATATGACTAGGTATTTCTGTCTCCCTCTCTCCAATGGGAAAAGGTGACCAACAATGTTGCTAACCTGGTCATCCCCTCTGGTATGTCTGGACAACTCTTCCTCCCTCAACCCATTACATAAGGGTGGGCTAATAACACTGTAGATCCCATCAGTGTGCCTCTGAATCGAACTGTGTTGAAATCCCAATGTGTGGTATCTATGCTGCCCCTCATCAATGACTAGGCCAAAGGATAGTTGCACATCCTCCTCCGTCATGGACTCAACACGAGCCTCCGACTGCTCCACAATAGACAACCCAACATGCAAGACATGCTCACCAGTCAGCTGTAGGTGACTGTCATCCAACAACTCTGTCATAGATCTAGATGCCTCTGTACCTATTGGCTCCTCATCAATATTAGAGATGTCTCTCGACACCTCATCAACCTGTGGTGTGCTACTATCACCTGAGAACTCAGTCACAACCTCAGATACATCATCAATGGATACCTCGACAACAGATGGCATCTCATCAACAAGTGTATGCTCTATTGTCTCCTTACCAAACATGGCCCCTTGAACTAATCTCTCATCTTCTTCCTTAATCCTCCTCATCATCCCAACATAATTCCACTGAATCTCCATTGGTTTGTGCATGCATCTTAGTTCACATAACTCCCAAAAAGAGAGGGACGTCTGAATGCCATGACCCAATGATTGGTATGCCCTCCAATTTTATTCCAATAACTCCACTTCAATTGCCATCATGTCCTTCCATCTTGACGCATTACCCATAATTTTGGGTATAGTGCATTTGTTGCATAATTGAGAATGGTCATGAGACCCAATTGTGGAATGAATCAATTTCTCCCCCACATCAATCATCATTTGTTGCATCTTAATCACCTCTTTCAAGGTTACTCCCATGTTGTTTGATTCTAATATTTCTTTGGATCCCATGATTTCTTAGCTTTTTATTATGGTATTGTCATAGAACGAAGGGTTTCCCACAGGCTGAGCCAAGATTATGGCTATGACACCAATGTAATGTTTCAAAATAGGAAAAACAATGATATGCAAGGAAATAGCAATTTTCACCACATAAATTTAATTTTCTTTTAGTTAACACCCAGAACAATCAGAAATATGGAAGCAACTAATCCATTTTATTATAAACTAGTGCAAGAGTACAAAATATGGAAGGAATGCACCTAGGCTTGCCTAAAAGGCAAGTAGAGCAAATCCTAGGTGAAGCAATGACAACTCGAAGATACAATCAATTAACCAGCGACTGCACTATGCAATCCCTAATAATTCTGCATTGTCTGATGCAAAGATATGGCTGAAAACCACATCTCCAGTGCTCATAAATTTTTTCAAATTTATATCCAAGCTCCTCAAGAAAAACCCACAAAATCCCATAAATGGTTTGGCTTGATTTTGACCTCCCAAAATCGACCCCCAAAGGCACCATGCAGTCCCTAGCAATTCTACACTACCCACTGCAAAGATATGGCTAAAAAACCCATCTGTGGTGCTTAGAAAATTATGCAAATCTACATTTAGGCTCCTTAGGAAAAAGACACAAAAGCCCATAAATGGTTTGGCCTGATTTTTACCTTCCAAATTTGACTCCCTAAAGCCCTACGCTTTCCAATAGATGTTGAAGCATGTTGTCTATCAATCCACCAAAAAAATCCTCCCCAGACACTCTTGAAATGTAGCAATCAACTCCACCAATACTTTCCTTATTTCTCCCGGTAAGCAATAGCCCCAATGGATGAAACCCTATCTCCTACGTATGCCTAATTTCTTTCTTCTACGCTGGCCTCAAACTCTGCAAAATTACTCCTGTTGTTGCCACTTCTAGCCCTCAACTCACCTAATAGCCAACAAATATATTGAGCCTTCTTCTCCTAATTTCTCCTGGCAAAAGCCCTTCAGAAGAATGCTACAATGGCCACACTAGATCCACTACTGCGTCCTCTAGAAATATGTACTGTCGGGGCGAACTGAATACAAATGCAGGAAATATCTCTAAAAATCTCCTCTGGATGATAATGAATGAACCTCTCTAGGGTGGCACTTAAAGTTCCCCGAAGAAAGGGTGAGTTCTCTGTTTGGAAAACTCTTTCTAAACGACAAGTGACTCGACTAAACAACTCTAGCAACATAATCAAATTCAATAAGCCAAGAATGCCAAATGAAGTGTGTTGCCCTCCTTTTATAACTTTCATGGAGCCTTTCTTCCCCCCTTTTCTCCCTCTCATGCATTTCAAATCATTGGCTCAGGGAGCGCGTATTTTTTATGTGGGTGGTCCCCACATGTCATTAACAAAACAAAACAAAATAAAATTAACTTGCCTCTAACTCCTAAGTCTTCTATCAAAAATAAAATGGGCCCCGTCTTCACCAAAATTGGCCCCCAAAATGTAGAAATAAATCCAGTTCCAAAATAATTTAGGAAGGGACATTACAGTCTTCTCGAGAAATCAAGATATCTTGTAAAGGATCCCACCATGCTTGATTGACTTTGTGGGAGGAGTATAAATCCCTGAGACCTTGGTTGTGATGAACCTTGGGGCCCTGAACTATTATTACTATTTTTACTGCTACTAGCACCGACCTTATAGGTAGCGTGCACACTGTGAACCTTTATGACTTTGATTAACTTAGACAAAAATTGATCAAGGTTATGATAGAGTACCAGGGGAAGGTTGGGGAAGATACTACCTGAGCGGCGGGGAGGTGAATCATTACTCCCAATGGACACATCGTTCTCAACAAATAATCTTCTCATGGAAAAGTGCATGCCATCCTTCAGGCCTTCTTCAGGCCCTATGGAACCCATTTCATCTGACATTCCCATCACTACTGGCGGGGTAGAGTCCTTATCCCTTCTCTGACCCACTATAGCTATATCCATCTTTTCTCTTTCAGACAGCTCAACCTCTAATCTATCTCTATCTCCATTGCTCAACTTTAGGCAAAGTGCTAAGAGCAAAAAGTGTGTATACTGGAATGATGTGTGTGTGTTTTGTTTTGTTTTGTTTTGTTTTTTTTTTTTTAATACGGTCAATTTGAACATGTTTTGAAAGTGGCAGTGAAAACCAATTTATTGTGCAAAAATTGTGCAAAAAACACCCTGAAAATGAAAGTGTTGATACTCGAAGGATGGTTTTTTTTTTTAGGGTCAATTTTCAACATTTTTAAAAAATGCTAGTAAAATCGTTTTTTTATGTGCAAAATTTGTGCAAAAAAAACCCTCAAAACGAAAAGTGTTGATGGTGGAATAACACTTTTTTTTTTAAATGGTAAATTTTCAGCATTTTAAAATAATGGTATAAAAGATTTTATCATGACTCGAAAAAACATTAAAAATTTCAAAAGAATAATGAAAAAATAAAAATAATAAAAAAAAAAAAGTAAAAAAAAATAGCAAAACGTAAAAAAAATATATATTAAAAATAAAATAAAATATACAAAACGACAAAAAACTAAAAACAAAAATAAAAAAAAATCAACTAAAATTACAACAAAAATCAATCAATTAAAAAAAAAAAAAAAAAAAAATAATAATAATTAATAATAATAATAATAACCTAAAGAATTAAATTATATATTTTTTTTAAAAAGAAATAATAATAAGAAAAACAATTTAAAAAAAAACTATTTTTGTTTGTTTTCTCCTAACCATAAATGAAAAAAAACAAAATTATAAAAACTGTAAAATAAGTAATAAAAATAGATTTTTTTTTAAAAGCATATACATTTTTTTTGTTTAAAACAAACAGATTAAAAAAATAGAAATTAACCAAAAAACAAAAAATAATTAAAATTAAAAAACAATTAAAAAGATATAAAAAACCATTAAGAAATACATTAAAATTAAAAAAGGCTAATATATTTTTGATTAAAAAACATTATATATATATATCTATTTATTTATTATAAGTTATATATATATATATTAAAAACAATATTTAAACTAAACCTTTAAAAAATAGAATAACTATTTAATTTTTATTTTAATTTTTTTGTTTAATTTTTTATTTTTCATTTAAAAAGAAAAATACAAAATTCAGCTGCTGCCTAGTCGTGTTATGAAACCGGTAACAATGTCGATTCCCGTTTCAAAGTTTACATTGTTTTCTCTTTCTCGCTCTCTTGGATTTCATAACACCCCTCGTGCTTGGTATAGTACTTTCTTCCTTCTACCAATCTCTTGTAGAGCTCTCTCCTACCATTTTTCAACTATCCACGCTCTCTTTTGTGCCCTCAATTCTCTGGCCGTCTGAAAGTCATCCATGTCCATTTCCTCAATATTCTTATAGCTCCCCACTAGGCATCATCCCCCCTTTAAATCCTCCCCCAGTTCTACTCTGGAAATCTAGCCTCTACTTCACAAGTATGAAATCTAGGGTTAATACTCTACTTTCCAACAATATTCTTGTATGTTTAGTTATATTCGACATTGAAAGAATCAACGAGGGAAAAAAGAAAAAGAATACCCAATGAAAAAATTCTAGAAGAATTTGAAGGGTGTATTCCAAACCCAAGCTTTTTTAGAACCAAAGGTACCAACATTTATAGGCTCATTGAATGGTATTGAACAAACAAGGATATATATTAATAACCATATAGACCCACGACTTAGCAATGTATACCACTTAATAAACATAATTTCTCCTTATAAATGTACATTTGATAGAGGTCCATTGTGTGTCAAAAAGCTCCCAATTGCTAAAATGATCCCACATTCATAACAATTATGCCACTATACTTTCCACAAATGGAAACTAACTCACACCAAATATTTTTAAACTTTAAAACCAATTTGATGCAAATTAAATGACTTGAATGCACATACTGCAACAACTCCTGCAGAATCACACTAAGAATAGCATGAAAGAATCCAAAGCAATATAGAACCATGTCTTACCAGATCCCATCACCTTATTAATTTAACAATAATCTCAAATGACTTCTCTACCACTAATTTATATGAATTTCATTATACAACTACTTTCCATTAATTCAAACATTCAAAATTCATCATCTAAGTTCAATGTGTTACAATATATCATTAATTTAGAATTTTATTGCAAACATCCTGGCTTGCCTCAAGGACCTTACTCTTTACCATCTAATTGTATCATAAACTCTTTTAATTCCAATAATTCAATACATGAACCAATCACATATAGATACCACTGTGTAACCAGGGTCCAAACCACTCTTTGCCTTCGACCTCGGGTTACACATTCTGCTAGTGGTCATATGATTATAAGTATATACCCAAATATGCCATTCGTAGGTGTACAGACCATGTATTAAAAACCTTGCACATGTCATAAAATTCGACCTCCATTCGAATATATATGACAACAAATGAATATATATTATATCCAGCGTCTTATATATATAATACCATACAAACAAAAATATATAAATCCAACATCTTACGCTTCACACGAATGGTGATAAGTGCTCACTAAGTGTATGATTACATGCATGACATATACAATTATATATAATTTAATATAAAAATGATATAAATTCACAAAGGACAATTCCTTCGTGTAAATATATAACGTTTTTAACCTAAATTCTCTCACACACCTATATTGCTTATAAAACCACTCAATTAAAACCTCTGTTTACGTAGGGATGGAGTTGTAAGATGAATTGACTCATATTATTTTAAAGAATTTCACATACATTTATAGATATTGTTATCACCCAAAAAAAAATATTATTTAGTTATTTTTTCTAGGTAGATCCAAATATATCCAAATATATCATGTAGGATTAATTTTACCATGGTAAACTTACTTTCCCTAAATTATTTTTTATTAAAATTAAATTAGATAATTATCAAATCATTATTTGATAATTATTTCTTAATTACTTTTGACCTTAATCACCTAATAATTAATATCGTGATTAATTATATATATTATTTATGAATTATTTTATTTTATTTTTCCCATAGAAAAAACCGTAATTTCCATTAATTTTGAAAATTACATTTTGTAGATGCCGAAGCATATGCATAAACGAGGCTATGTAGCATGACAAAAAGTTGGTTGACACAAGCGCCAAAAACAACGAAAAACTAAAAAAGTGTGATCCACGCCGGGAGCATAGAGATGCCAGTATGGGGGAAATCAAGTTTTCCTCCCCTTTTTCTTCTCTACCTTGCACCATTCGCCTTGGGACAGATTCGTGGGAACAAGTTGAAGTGGATTTTCATCGCCGAGTCAAGGGTTTTCCTTGTCAGAGTCCGAGGTGTCCGATATATGCTACCTTTTGGTTCCACTGATTTCCATTGTATCTGAAGCCTTTTCCGGTTGCGGTTCCATAGGCACTTGTGGAGATTGTTTTTGAGATTTTGCTTGGCTGTTCTCATTTGGGATGGGCTCTTCCTGCTCATAATCTCCCACTTCTTCAAGGTTTGGTGGGGGAATTGTCCAACCTTTTTTTGTTTACCGGATTTCTTCCTTCTTTGGCTGTCTTTTTTGTTGTAATCTGGGCAGGCATTTTGTAGGTGCCTAGTTTGCCGACATATTCTGCACCTGAATGCTGTATTTTCATAATCTATTGTTTGCATCCAGCTGCGATCTTTATGCTTCAACAGTATGCGGCCCGGTAATCCTTTACTAAGGTCGACTTCCACACAGATACGTGCGAAAGTGAAAATTCTATCCTCCACTCGTTGAGTATCCATTTTAATATATCTGCCAATGGAGTTGCCTATGCATGTGAGAACCTTTTGGTCCCAAAAATGTATAGGGAGGTTATGTAGACCCACCCATACTGGCATCTTGGTAACGATGAAGGAGTTGGCATCAAACTCTGGGAACCAAGGAGTGATGAAGAGTCCTGAAGATCCCCAGAACTACGGTCCCTCCTGAATCACTAGGTCCCTGACCTCTTCTGATTGAAATTTGACTATAAAAAAGCCTTTGGAGTAGAGAAGAATGGCATAATTTAGAGACCATTTTGTGAGAATCCAATGCAATAGGTCCATGGGTTTTGGCCAGAAACCATTGAATCGACAAATGATGGCTTCCTTTTCATAACTATTACGTACCTCCTCTGCTTCAGATGTATCTATTGTTAGTTCAGGTGTATAGTTCAGTTGCTCCACTATGTATGGGCTGGGTTCTGTTCCGACCTACTGTGGAGCTGTTGTAGAAGATTTTCCCCCTTGTAGAATATTCTTGAAGGATATTCCTTCACTTCTGTGTTGCTGATGTGAATCTGGGTTGTGTTTTGCTTTGGATCCACTGCCTCCTTCTGTTTGTTTACGTGGGCCACTGGTTGCTGCACCTCCTCGTAGCCTCATATTGAGTATTATAGTAGAACCTGGCTTGATGTTGTAATCCTCGATAGCTCTGAGGTGCTGTAGCGATCTTCCCTCAGATAGCGGATGTTGATGTCCTTCCGAGTAGCCAATGTGATTGGCAATGTTATTCTTCAGATTTAACACATTGTTTGAAGCATGAACCCAGATCAGGGTTGATTTCCCAGAAGGGGGTTTTATAAGGATTTGGAAGTGGTTGGGGTTTAACCCATCAGAATTCGAATTGGCATTCAGGGGCTGGGGAACCGTCCGAGGGTTTTTCCCCACTTCGAATGATTCTTCGACTGGATCTGGTATAGTTGCCGCCACGGAGACAGTAGGAACTGTACTCTCCGGTTTTGCATTCGGGCTGTCCTTGTGCCGTTTAGCCCCTCAAATATCTGGGGACATGGATCGGTGATGTGTGCCTGGGCATGCTTCATCATTGCTACTGATCGATGCTTGTTGATATATGCGCGATAGACTGGGTTGTTAAGGCTTAGCACGTCCCTGTTCCAGCGACATTTCTCAGTCCAAAGTTCTAGGGCTATTGGATCTTGGCGCGTCTTTCGATTGTGAGTTGGATTGGTTAGATCAAGGCCAGATCTGAGATTTTTGTGCCTTTCCACAGTGGGAGAGAACAGAACGGCTCCATGCAGCAAGCCTCCGTTGACTTTAGCAGCAGATCCGATGAATAGACCTATAGATCCAATACTGACAGCGCCCAAAACCCCCTTCCTTTTCTTCCATTTGTCGTTGCTCAGAGCAACTGGCTTCCTTGCGCAATTCTGGGGGTGGCTTGTCCTGGCCCCTTTTGCAATGGGCATGTGCGCTGCATCAACTTTGATTTTTCCCTAATTCAATACCCCCCCTCCATTATGGCCGAGATACATCGCAGGTGTGGGTGCATGAGGGTTCAAGGCACAGGCCGGGGCATCGTGGTTTGATTCCTCCTTGCCTGGGATGCCTTTCCCGACTTCTTCAGTTTGTGGCGATGGGTTGCAGGGGTAGCCATGGGAACAACGTCACCGAAACCTCTCTGCGTCTGATTCCTCTGAGGTTCTTTATGAGATACTTATTAAACCACTATTTAATAATTATTTCTTTCTTAATTCTCACAAAGTGATTAATAAATCATTTTTATTTGTTAATTAATTCAACCACTTTCTAAATAAAGATATTTGACTATTTTGAATATCTTTTCCCTCTAAAAAAATATAGTAAAGTATTCACAACGACTTGATTTTGATTTAGTCAATAATATTTTATTATTTTCTAATTCTTAATTTGGCTCAATACTTTGTTATAAATTAAGGGTTTTCTATTCATTCTTCATCATGACCATTTTCATCATCACCATTATTGTCTCATTACATTTGAGCTCTCACTTGAGTTCAAACCATCTTTTAGTTTTCTGCCCATTGTAAGTTGAGAGAGAAGCACACAGTTGAAGCACAAGGATAAGAAAATGACCCATCCCACGGAGGGGGAACTTCAAACCCATGTTGTAATTTCTCCTCACCAGATGTTTTAATAAAACTATCATTGCTTAAGTCCTTTATTGGGTTATTGCACTTTAATTTCTTATTGTTATATGTTTATGTTTGCAAGATTTGTTGTGTTGTAGGGTTTTTCTTCGCTTTTTAGTGCAGATTTGAAGCATAGACAACCATATTTTGTTGTTAGGGTTGCATGTCACCAACAAATTAAGTGAATCATTTTTGGTACACATACTAAGAATTTTCACACACACACACACACACACATAGAGATATATGTTATCTCCCTTTTTAATGGCGACGATTCTTACATATGAATTTTGGCTCTTCGAGGTCAAAATTAATCAACTCCCACAAATTAATCTTGTAATTAAATCAATTAACCAACACTGAGCCTTCTTGGCACCAATAAACTAATTCCAAGGTGGAATTACACCATTCTTGTCCCTGGGGCTTCCATCAAACAGTTGACAGGAAACCTGTAATTCTTTGATTCTGACTCAAATTTGTTTTACTCAAGCCTTAGAACCCATGAAATTTCAACCTATAATTTCTTTAACTTATGATAAATATCCTTTTATGGAACCTGCCCTGGAAAATAATGATATTTCAGTTATCTCCACCACATATCCTTTCGTTAAATATATGGTGGTCGACTTGCAAATTTTGGCCAAATTCAGATCCAATGTTGTAACTTGGCTCTGATACCTCTTGTAATGCCATTGGGCCCTAGCTGGGAAACACCGCTCAACCAGTAATGCTTACACATAATTAAATTTACCTATGGAATAATATGTAGTCCAATCTAACATAATCTTCATATTGACTAACAATTATATTTATTATAAAATGCAACATTGTATGCCATATACAGGGATTTAACATCACAATAATTGTAAATAAATATCCACAATGGAGTAAATAAATCATATCCAACACCTATATAATTCATCTAATTCAACAACATTAAGCTTAACAGATTCCGAATAACGCACAACAAAAAATTAAACTCAAAAGCACTAAACTATGTCTGGGTTTATATAAACATTACACAAGTAAATACATCACATGGTACTCAACAACCATTTCAAATACCTAAATCAAGGTTTATAACCAAAATCTGTAAATTTACATAAGAACATATTGAAAGGATATCATGGAATATGGTACTTTTCTGTATTAAAAGAGTTGAATGGCTGCGGGTTCTTCACGTTCCTCCCAGTCGTAAACTATGTGGCTCATAATCTCATCCATTAGTCACCCTCGAGATGAGACAACAACTCTAAGAATCAACTAGCATATAACATTAGAAACCTAGACAATGAGACCAACCACATCAACCTCCATCTCCGGCCACAGGCTCATGTCCCCCTAACCAACACCCAAGTAGCATAACCTGAAACCCTTGATGATGCCTACCTTCCACTCCAACTTATGATTGGCCAAGGTAGTCTCCTCCTATAACTCTTGGAGCTCAGATGTTGTCTAGACTTCCAAGTACCAATATCCAAATTGAATTAACCCACACACTCGGGGCCAAAGCACCACTAGGACTCAATGGCTATCTTCAAACTGAGTTCCCCAACCAGAACTATATGGCCACCAAGCCATAGCATGGCCAACAAACCCTTGAAGCCACCAATATCCTAAAGCCAACATAGGGGATCACATCATTAACATGACACAACCAATTGGTATAATTAAATAAATAACCACACCCGTTCCAGTTCCAAAGTCCAAACCGATGACTCCCTAACTCATCAGTCACTAAGACTGGGTTTTTCCCCCTCTTCCCGCCATAACTGCCTAAATGAATGATTGAATCTGCATAACAAGAACCTACACTTCCTTTTTAAATTCATTTCCTTTGCTAGCTAAGTGGCACTCACTAGAGTCACGTGGGCCCCAGGGCGCACTTTCATTGCAAGAAAACCAACTGTTGCCTTTTTCCTCTAGAGTTGCATCCCATACTCTTTCCATGGAGTGGGCTTTGTAGCTAGACTTATTATATTATTAAGAACATTTAATTACAATATAACGACAAATCTAGGCTCTAAGGCCTCAAAAACTTTACAGGCATATGCACCCAGGCACATTAGCCCCACAATCTATTTATTATGGCTATGTGGGCATGCAAGCCTCGTAATATCATTTCAGCTCACCAACGTATTAGTCAAATATATTCGACTCACTAGCCTAAATAGCAATGTACATTTAATTACATCATGAACGATGGGGGTATTACATTCCTCCCCCCCTTATTTTATGTACTTTCCTCAATGCATGATATGTCTACAATCTAAATCTATTACTGCAGAATCTTGCAATCTGTGTCCTCTTCCTTGGATTCCTCCATGCTTTTGGTTCCCTCTGCACAACAACTGGATCCATAGGTTCATGCCCCATGCCAATAAGCATGAATTTGCAGGTCCACCAACATGATACCTACAGGACAATGACCAAATAACATTAATATTGATAACAATTAACCTTGATTCATATACACATGTTCTTAATTTCAAAAATAACAACATCAATCATATGCATGCAAACATTCATCTAAATACACAAACATAAATTTGTAATTCTCATGTAATGTAGCACCAATGCACAAACTCATGCCACACTAGCATTCTTGTGCCTCAACAACAAGGAAATGTTGTTCCTACATGCTAACACTATATACCATCCCTGTATACATATTCTGTATGTTACTCCTGCATATGAGCGACCTACAATCTCACTCACTGTTAATGCTATTCACAATTCTTGCATGCAAATAATCCCTCTGCTCATTGCTCCATCCCCTTTGGCTACCATTATTCTTGTTTCTTTTCCTTTATTTTAAATAAAAATTAACTTGTTTAGCTAAGACAACTGATGTGGATCCTTCTTGTCACTTGATTTCCAAATCATTTGCAATATGTTAAAATCATTTTAAGCCTCTCTTTGCTCCAATTCTAGGCATTTATTCTCAAGTTCAAGCACTTGCCTCTCCAAATCCCTACTAAGTTGCATGTTTCCTTCATTGTGGCGATTAATCAGATCTTGGACTTCTAGTTGAACTTTATTCAAGTCTATTTTCAAAGTTATACCAAACTTGTTATGACTAGTGACAAATCCCTGCCACAACATGTCATTAGTTTTGCAATACAACTAGCATGGTTCTGTGACATGTCAAGACCTGTCACAAATTTTACACAAGAGTTGATTGAAGGTCTATCACAACCTGTATACAAAACTTGACAGAAAACCTGTTACAACTTGCCATAAATTTGTCATAGGTCTGCCGCGATACCTGTCGTGACCTGTCAGGAAACCCATTGTAGACCTGCTATAACCTATTATATCATGTAATACACTCATCGCTAATCTGTGACCAGGTCACCAATTGTAACATATGTACCTGTTATACCCTTATCACCTACTTGTGACCACCTTGTACATCATGTTACCTACCTACATCCAATTCACTTGTTGTAACCCTGTTTAGAACTTGTCACCCAACTATGATGTAATGTTCCTAAACAGTAATTTAAGTGATATTTCAAATAAACAAACAATGAAACAACATAAAATTAAAAACATGTATCACACACCCATAAAACACTGTAAAGCTGGAACTGCTGAGCCATATATTATGAAATATGAGAGCATGAGTACAATGTATGAATGAAGTGATGCACCTAGGCTTGTCTCAAGGACAAGTTGGACCAAACCCAGGTGATGGAATAGCTGGAAATATGGCTGTTTAGTTGCTGCACCACTATGCACTGCGTTGTCTTAGAAAACAACTGTTCTGCTGATTTTGACCTGCTAGAATGTGCCCAAAAGTTTCCCATAATTTTTTTTCCTTTCAACCTTATACTCCTTGGACAAAACCCATAAAAACCCAAAAAAACCTAAAAAAACTAAGAAAAAGCCATAAGGGAATTTCTCTGATTTTGAATTTGGATTTTCGGCCTCTTGGGAGCCCCTCTTCGGCTACTGCTGCCAAATTCGACTTGCAGGAAACAACCTACAAATCCACCTGGAAACACCCCTTGAATGCTGCTTTCACCTGTAGTAGCTGATCCCTTACTTCCTGGATGGCCCTTGGCCTTGATGGATGATCACCTAAGCCCCACGAATTTGCTGCCAGAGGCCACTACACAGCCCCTCTGCCCAGAAATAAGTATTGCTATGTGTACTAACTGGATGGATGCAAAACTTTGAGAAAATACCCTCAACCCTCTACCTTCCTTGCTGCCAGAACTCCCAACAAGTTAGGGACCTCCTAGCTGGCTCAATCCTCCTATGTGTATTTTTGGCTGCCTAGAAAGTACACAATCCCTTCCTTTGCGTGGATGGATGAACTGTGAATCGATGCTGAAACTCCTGCAACCTCTATGGAAAAAATTCTCTAAGGATGGGCACAGAGAGTCCCCCGAATTAGAGGTTGAATCTTCCCTGCGGAAGACTCGTGGCTAAACAGCCGGTAGACTCGCTAAGCAACAGAGTGTACAAGAGTAAGTTTGTTTGTCAAATAATCAGAATGCTAAAAAATGAGAGCTCCATCCTCTTTTATCACTTTGGACCCCCTTAGCCTCTTGTGGGGACCCTCCTTCCACTAGTTTGAATTCCCTCTAACACATTCGCTCGCCAAGTTCGAATTATGCATGTGGTGGCTCCTACATTCCACTAATTGCCAGAAATAAATCAAATTGCCTATAGTTGCTAAGTTCTGCATGTGGGGTCCTCCTCCTAAGCCAAAATTGATGCCAAAATTGTTGGCATTATGATACAGATATGATATAGGTGTTGTCCTTGATGGCAACTCACTAAGATGACAGATCATAGTACAGCTAGTAAATAGCAAAGAATTAATGATCAGAGAGGTATACGCAGGTGTGTTGTGACAAAGAAGTGTATACACGTGGGTGCACCATATACCAAGTTGCGTATACGTACACACGCACGTTTACAGAAGGAAAGGCACGTACATGTTGGGAATCTAAGTTTTTGTTCGTGGTATTTGGTCCATGGTATTTTTGGTATTGGTCCATGGTATTTGGTCCGAAGTGTTGACCCTAGGTATTGGGTCCAAGGTATTGGTTCTACATGGTTTTGGACCATGGTATTGAGAGAGGCCTAAACCTATATAAGGAGAAGATCATTAGGCCAAGAGGAGCAAGTGTGCAAGTGATGAATATCTGATGAAGTGTGAGATCTAGTATGCTAGTTATGGGTTTGTGATGCTTTGCTTGATCTGAACCTAGGAGACACCTATGCGGTTGATAAAGGTTGATGGACCAGGATCATGAAGACTAAAATGCATTATCATTATATGGTATGATCATGAATAGATCTGAATACTGACGCATGTTTTATCCTTTATAGCTTATGTTCTGGGTATATCTAAAGTTGAAAATTGCAGCGAAGGTATAAGTAATTATTTTCAGATCTGTACGCGGGTTCTCTCTGGTGAAAGGGCGTATACACGCTGGTTCGACACAGTCAAGTAGCGTATACATTATGAGATTTGATGTTTGAGGTTGTTGTTGGTTCTAGTGGTTGTTCTGGGCTCTGCTCTATGTTCTGGTGACTGTGTTTTGATGATAGGGTTTCAGTGATTCAGTTGTTGGTTGATTTAGAGTTAATGATTGTATTGCAGTAGTGATTGTTTTGTATTTATGGATCTAGTCTGAAAATTTATGAAACATGGTCCTTGGAAAAAAAGAGAAGGTTTTTAGCCTTCTGTAGGTCAGCACCTATGTACTAGTACTTCAGCTAGTACAAGAGCTAAGGGGGTTGTATCTCCCTTCCAAGAGAAGCTAGAGAACGAGAGGAGGTTGTAGCCTTCTGTAGGTAGAAGCCTGCATACTGGTATGCGACTGCACCAGTATAGAAATATTGTAAAATGAAGTTTCTTATTAAAAGAAGATAGAGATGAATTGCAGTAGGTGGTTTTCACCCACATTGGGTTTCCACCTTATATCATGGTGTTCATGTGTGCTTCTTATGTGTGATGATCTGTTCTATTTTACTACACCTGTTTACTATTCATATGGTTAATAATGTTCTGATGCACTCATTGAAGATCAACTAACTGAATCATAAGTTTACTGGATATATGAATTTGATAATGGAAATGAAAAGATTATTTATTTGCTAATATTGATTCACCCCCCACCCCCTTCTCAGTATTATTTCCAACAATTGTTATCAGAGGAGGTCCTTCAGGAGAAGCTTGATTGCTTGAAGGAAGATCCATCAGGATGAGTAATCAGGAAAGAGAGGGATCCATTAGACCACCAATCTTCGATGAGAGAAATTTTGTCTACTGGAAGATAAGAACCACATCATATCTACAATCGCTTGGAATAGATGTTTGGGGAATCGTGGAAGGAGGATATACATATCCATCAGCAACTCCTACATATACGACAGGTAGAAAGCAATATGAACTCAATGCTAAAGTTGTTACTAGCTTATTGGGAAGTTTGTCACAATCAGAATTTGTCAAGGTCATGCAGTTCAAATCAGCCAAAGAAATATGGGATAAAATCATTATAAGCTACGAAGGAGATGATCAGTTAAAATGTGCTAAGATTCAAACTCTCAGAATACGATATGAAACTCTTAAGATGCATAATAATGAAAGCATAGCTAATTACTGCCTGCATATAGATGAGATTGTCAATTGTATGAGGAATCTGGGTGAAGAAATTAAGGAAGTTGTCTTAGTTGAGAAAGTTTTGAGATCATTGTCTACTAAATTTGAATCCAAAGTGTCTGCCATAGAAGAAAAGGAGGATCTTTAGAAAATCACTATGACGTAGCGTCATAGAACCTTAACTGCTTTTGAGATGAGAAAAGGAGGACCGTCAAATATGAGAGAAGCCGCATTTAAAGTATCAGCAAATGGAAAAGAAAAACTTAGTGAATCGAGATACATTTCAGAAGAAGAGTATGAGGTAAATTTTGTCAAGAATCTTGAACATGGATCTGGAAGGTTCAAAGATAAGCTACCTTTCAAATGCTTTTCTTGTGGTAGAGTTGGTCACTACGCTGCTAGATGCCCTCATAACAAAGGAAAGATGTCTGAATAAGGTAATAGAAGTTATTATACTCATGATAAAAGTAATGACTCATCCAATAGTGATGAAGACATTAGACTTCTCATGGCATATGAAAATAAGGATGTAGAAACAGAAGAAGTTACCAGATTAAAAGAACAACTGGAGACAGTAACCAGAGTAAGGGAGCAGCTACAGGATGTAGTAAAAGATCAGAGCATAACAATTCAGAGACTTGAATCTAAGATCCTCTCTCTAAAATAAGATCTTAAAGAATCAAAGAAGTAAAATAAAGAAGCTCCTGAAGAACAAGAACATGAAATGCTCAAATTAAGGCAACAAGTGGAAGAAGGAAGAAATGCTGAAGAAAACATAAGGAAACAATATCTGGAAAAGGAAGAACAACATCAGGTTGAGGTAAATATCTTAAAAGGTAAATTAGAAGAAAAGGATAAATTGTTATGATTTCAAGACATTACTAAGATTTTGGATGATATTCTTAGTAGTCAAAGATCCCCTGCTATCAAAACTGGTCTTGGTTTTTATGAAACTGTCGAAGGTGAATCTAGCTCACAGGGTAAGGAAAGGAATTCTAATGCAAAATCTGAAATGATCAATGAAGAGATAAGTGGTCAACCCCAGCAACGACCAAGGAAAGAAATTCTTCAAAGAAGATCTTTTCCTCCTAACTATGGAAGTGATAGTCGGTTGTTTCCTCAAATGAATAATGTTGAATGTTATGTATGTCATAACTTTGGACATATTGCAGCTAGATGTAGAAGCAAAATGGGTCAAGACCATCTCACAGAAAGATCATCATGCTCCAGGTACTTCAAGGGATATTGTTTTGCTTGAAATATGTTTGGTCACAAAGCCATTGACTGCTATAGGAGGAATATGAAACATGTAAGATGTTATGCATGCAACAAGTTTGGACATAAAGTAAGGGAATGCAGGAGAAAAATTCAAACTCTGAAGCAAGAGGATCATACATCATCACAATTTCAGGTATTGAAGAAGACAAATTAGAGATAGAAAGATGTGGCATAACTCAGTTAGCTGACATAACAGATGCTGGGGAAACTGAAAGTGTATACCTTCAGTATTCCAATTTGCATACGTAGATATTATGAAGATAAGTCACGTATATACCCGAGTTAGAGGCTGCAGAATTGCGTATATGGAGATCTGAAGAAAAAGTAGCAGAACAGACTTAGGAAATGGTTCGGTCATGGTATGTGATGGTTGGCACAAGCTCAGGGGGAGCATATGCTTCGTATAATGTATTGTTGGAATTATGGTTAGAATTCTTTAATGATGATGCTTATTGACACATCTTTCTACTGGTTATTTATTGGCCAAGAGAATGGATTGCAGGTTACAGGTCTGGATGCTAGTGACAGATGTTTATAGTGCATATCATATGGTGTATGACAGTTACTGGTGACTATCATGGTCTTTTTTAGACTCGGCATGTGCTCAGGGGGAGCATGGACAGATTGGTACATCTTGGCATGTACAAAGGGGGAGCTCAACCAGAGATTTCAGCAGGTACTCAGGGGGAGTATGGACAACAAAAGGTATACCAAGGGAGAGAACATCTTGGTCTGCCCTTCACCCTTGATGTCAAAGGGGGAGAGTGACTTGGTGTGGTGGTTTCCATCAAGTCCAAAGGGGGATATTGTTGGCATTATGATACAGATATGATACATGTGTTGTCCTTGATGGCAACTCACTCAGATGACAGATCATAGTACAACTAGTAAATAGCAAAGAATTAATGATCAGAGAGGTATACGCATGTGTGCTGTAACAAAGAAGCATATATACGCGGGTGCACCATATACCAAGTCGTGTATACACACACATGCACGTTTACAGAAGGAAAGGCGCGTACATGTTGGGAATCTAAGTTTTTGTCCATGGTATTTTGGTATTGGTCCATGGTATTTGGTTCGAAGTGTTGACCCCAGGCATTGGGTCCAAGGTATTGGTTCTATGTGGTTTTGGACCATGGTATTGAGAGAGGCCTAAACCTATATAAGGAGAAGATCATTAGGCCAAGATGAGAAAGTGTGCAAGTGATGAATATTTGATGAAGTGTGAGATCTATATGCTAGTTATGGGTTTGTGATGCTTTGCTTGATTTGAACCTAGGAGGCACCTATGCAGTTGATAAAGGTTGATGGACTAGGATCATGAAGACTAAAATGCATTATCATTATATGGTATGATCACGAATAGATCTGAATACTGACGCATGTTTTATCCTTTATATATTATGTTCTGGGTATATTTGAAGTTGAAAATTGCAGCGAAAGTATAAGTAATTATTTTCAGATCTGTACACGGGTTCTCTCTGGTGAAAGGGCGTATACACGCTGGTTCGACACAGTCAAGTAGCGTATACATTATGAGATTTGATGTTTGAGGTTGTTGTTGGTTCTAGTGGTTGTTCTGGGCTCTGCTCTATGTTCTGGTGACTGTGTTTTGATGACAGGGTTTCAATGATTCAGTTGTTGGGTGATTCAGAGTTAATGATTGTATTGAAGTAGTGATTGTTTTGTATTTATGGATCCAGTCTGAAAATTTATGAAACGTGGTCCTTGGAAAAAAGGAGAAGGTTGTAGCCTTCTGTAGGTCAGCACCTACGTACTAGTACTTTAGCTAGTACAAGAGCTAAGGGGGTTGTAGCTCCCTTCCAGGAGAAGCTGGAGAAAGAGAGAAGGTTGTAGCCTTCTGCAGGTAGAAGCTTGCGTACTAGTATAAGACTGCACCAGTACAGAAATATTGTAAAAAGAAGTTTCTTATTAAAACAAGATAGAGACGAATTGTAGCAGGTGGTTTTCACCCACATTGGGTTTCCACCTTATATCATGGTGTTCATGTGTGCTTCTTATGTGTGATGATCTGTTTTGTTTTACTACATCTGTTTACTCTTCATATGGTTAATAATGTTATGATTCCCTCATTGAATATCAAATAACTGAATCATAAGTTTACTGGATATACGCTAGTTGCATTAAACACAGTTGCGTATACATGCGGGTATTCTTAACTGAAGTAGCGTATATGAATCTGATAATGGAAATGAAAAGATTATTGATTTGCTAATACTAATTCACCCCCCTTCTCAGTATTATTTCCAACAAAAATTGTGTTGCTGCACCTCGTGACTAATTCATTTGAGAAGGGACATGACATGTGACCAATCCATCGACAATATCATGCTATTCCTAGTTACATCCTTGTCACATCCTGTGAGATCCTGTGACATCCAGTTGGTACATGTCCCAACCTATAATTAACTTATCATATTTTTATCATACTGTGTACCTATTCTACAACCAACATGTTTCCTTTCCAATACATAGCCCGTATTATTATGCAACCACATTCATATCCTATATAAATCCAAAATACCAAAGTATCAAATACTCAAGTTTCAATTCACACACATACATCCAAAATATACAAGAATAAAGTATGTAACAAAATCAATACTTATCTTGTAGAGTCAATGGAATGTTGACTCCGTTGCTATTCGAGCCATAAACAAGAGCCACCAAGACTCTTTATGCAACCAAATCCCCCGAAGTTGCTTAGGAGTTCACATAAATAGGATTCATCCAATTGGTATGGTTAACTAAATAACCACACCGTAGCCAGTTACAGAGTTCAACCCAGGACTCTATGGTTAATTTGTGACCAAAGCTACCAAGCTTCTCGAGCCATTTAGGCTCAAAAAACTAGGGCACTAAGTCCTAAAACCAAGATGCATCATTTGGTGTGGTTAACTAAATAAACTCACCTTAGTTGGCTACAAATACCAACCCCGGGACTCACCAAATACTCAACTAGTTATAGAGTCCAAGCTCTAGGACTCCCTGGTCGATCAGTCTCAAAGGCCAAATAAATTAATAATTGAATGATCCATTAAATTACTCACTACATTGAGATTACCAATGTCTTAGTACATACCTACAATATTGAGCAAATACACAAGCATGCTATAGTCATGTTTGTATAACAAGTATGGTATCCATAAGAATTCTAATTCATAATTTAAGTACATATATACGTAATACAAGAGTAGATAGCCAACACTTATATGCAAGAGTTGATATGATGTTAGCTTCATGGGCATCTACTCGCCCATTACTGGGTACATACCCAGTACCCAACACTAGCTAGCGTACTAAGGCTCAATAGCCTTCAAGATGTTGTTTTTCTAGGGACTCTAAGTACCCTCCAGGATCTTGAACCATTCATGTTACATTCACCTTACCTTTTAGCCTCTAGTAAATTCAATTAAATAATTCCATTATTGTCGCACTTACCCCCTTCCATGCTCAAGAATCCCATTCATTGATTACAGTTCCTTCAACGATTCATCTTGCCAAGGCCTTTAAGAGCACAAATATATAGGGCTTGTACCCTGTACAGTTATTGTCCTGATAGACGCATGATCAACAACATGATAACTATAATTAACATCCAATCATTTATTGCGTTAACACTACAACATAGTGTTATCAAACCTCATGTAATCAACAAGTACATGCTCACTCATCATATACATATGTGCACAAATGACACATAACTTATACACTATGTTCAATATCTTAAGATACAACAAAAATGGGAAAGGTTAATGAATTTGTCCTGTTCAATTTCTTTCATAGTAGGGATTCCACCATAGGGACTTCACTCAATGACCCTCTGAAATATCAAGTGCATTCGTGGCATACTAAACCATACCCCTAATTTGAGTACATATTGGAAAATACATCTAAAAAACACAATATTTAACCCCCTACCAATACGGATCCAATACACCTTCCCAATTAAAAAACCCCCTACTTTCACTAGATATTGTAGGTATCCATTTTTTCATTAACATTTTTTATACCCCTTTATATTTTTTCATTAACTTTGAGTTCCATTTTCTATGCTTGCTAATATTAAAACCCTTTACCCCCTAATATATGCTCAATATATTATGTCATTTTTTCCTCAATATATATCTCCCAATATGAACCCACATGTGTTAAGTAAACTTGACTCATGATAGAGTCAAAAGTTGACGAGGTTAAACAGTGGTGGTTTTGGGGCACATGGTATTATGCACCCCTAATATTCTGCCTGTGGTATTATATGTAATGGAGCCTATAAAAGGTTGGAAGGACTTCATTGTAATGCAAGGGCCTGGAGGTGAGCGGTGAAGGCTCACTTGGCTGGATTGGCTAGGGTTTTGACCAAAGATAATGAAATTTCATTATGATTGGGTTTTTCCCCAGATTTGGAGTTTTCCCAAATAAACATGTGTGTTCATGTGTTTATGGTTATTGCTGGTTATTTTTATATTTGTTTCTCTCAGTAATTCTCCGTAATTAATTTCTGTTCTCAGGTAAATTTCTTAACAGATCATGCACATGCCTTTTTTGAACTATCACAGCCTCCCACCTCACCTGCTCTTGATATTTGTGTAGATTTAGCTTTCAAGCCTGTTGGTTGTCATGTGGACTTATTCCCTAGACCATCGTCCTCATGTTCTATTGATCCTCCGGATTGTATTGTCTTGTTTTCTCCCATTCCAGACTCATCACCTCATGTGAACAAGGATCAAGTTGTTGATGGAGCTGATGTTTTGTAGCCAACCTATGCCATCATTCATGATGAGTGTGTGCGGGAATCTAAAGAAGAGCTTGCAGTGAAGGATGACTCCCTTCTAGCCACGCCTCATCCGCTTCACCCTGACATCCCTTGTGATTCTCCCACTATTAATTTCTCTTGTGAAAACTCATTTCTAGATGCTTCTACTTCTGATCATTCATAAGACACCTCGGGTGTTAGTCTACCATTACAGTGTGGAGAGGACACATCTTCCTCGAAAATTCCATTCGATCTATCATTTATCTTTCTTGAAAACACAGAATGTGAACATATTTGTTTCTCATCTACCCCTCTGCCTAATTCATCAAATCATGAGGATGTCGACAAACATCTTGAATTTTTTGATCTTGGTTGTTGTGATCTATTCACTTCCTCATCTGATAACGATGTTGATTCGACCATTGTTAATCTATCCAAGACACTGGTCTACGATGATCTATCTGTCAATGAGGTTGAAATCTCCCAGACTATCAAGGTACTTTAGCCTGAGCTGATGGTTATGTCAGGCCCTTGCTGTCCTGAGGTTGGTTTCACTTCCAGACAGGAAATTGTTGAAACACTCAAGGTTCCTCATCACTCTCTTCTTTGCATTGAAGATCAACCAAACACCCAGATTTCACTTCCTCCACTCGAACTATACAATCCCATCACTCATGCATTGGAGGAATCTTACACAATAAAAACACATGCACAACACAAGTGGTCTACCTTTCTCACGTTTACTTTCATGTCATAGTCAAGAGAATGTATACACTCATCATCTACACACATTGTAGCACAAAATCATGGAAGCTCCATAGAATGCATGTCATGCACTTTCACTCATCTTTGTTCTGTGGTCACTTGTAACCTCAGAGTGTGTTTTTCTTCACTATTACATATTTCTTCTTTGATGGTTCACACAGTTGTCTTGTTTGCAAACCATGCCTTCACCAACATGGGTTAGCCAATGCACCAGTGGCTACATTGGAAGTATCACTTCACGTGAGATGACCCATGCACTGTTAGCTTAGGAGTAGGAGTAGTGTTTTCTTTCAATTTTTTGAATGCACGCATGTTCTCTTACTTTCTTTGTTTTCTTGCTTGTTTGCTTACTTGCTTTGCTTTCACTTTTGCTTTTGCTTTTTCTTTACTTTGTTAATTGTTAGTTCACTTGTTTCGTTCGTAGATTAGTTTTGCATGAAACTACGTATGACTCTCGAAGCAAGCTAGGTAAAGTACAAGAGGCCTTGTGATGCTATCACTGCTTGGTTATCTGTCATCCTCCCTCTGTATGAAGAGCTTGTTACTTTTATTCAATGATACGTCGAAGGAAAATCTTTACTATTCGATGTGAACCTTGGTGAAAACACAACACTTGCACGCTAACTAGTGTCACGTACTCTAGTCGGTTGTTTTTGGCTTAATCCTTGTTAGCTCAATCAAGTAGAGTAAGGTGAGGGGGAAAACCTTAACAGGTACGTCAGAGGTATAATAAACTACTTCTCTACTGGAACAACCTCTTCTTCTCTCAATAAGTTAGGATCCCTCTTCCACCTCTGAAATGAATAAGTTCTATGCATAGTTACAAAAATGAAAAAGTGAAAAAAGTTTGAAAAAATGAAAAATGAATAAGGAAAAAGAAGAGAAAGGCTTCCTGCACAAAGAGGTGATGCAAGTAACTCCACAAGGGTACTAACCAGGCTTTCCAGCAGCGGAGCCATGCTAGTGTTCCTATGTGACTCCGCTGGGGTACTGTCCAGGCCTGCTGGCAGTGGAGCAACACCAAAGATGAAACAAAGACTCTGACGACTATATTGCTTGTGCACCAATATGCACCAATATAATCCTCAACCCCAATCGAAACAACTATGTTTCCTTGGCTTGGAATGTATGTCAATCAACCAAGAGCTTGGCAAATGCTACATATTACAATCAAGCTAGTGTGGAAACCAAGAGGAGCTGAGAACTGAATAATGCTCCCAGAGGTATTATACTTGCCAAGTGTTCTAGCAGCTACAACCACCCTCCAAAATTTTGCCTTAGCTTCATTTTGGAGCCTCCCTTCCAACCCCCACATCAGCTTCCCTTGCTTCGTCAAATTCAAAAGCTTTAGTGTTTTTATTGTACAAAGGTGGTCAGTCGATCATAGCTTGATGCGTTCCCCTCATAGGCTGATCACCCAGACTTGATCTAGCTGTAGGCTGAGAAACTTCCCTAAGAAATTGCACCATTCTGGAGGGAAACCACCCTTCCCTCCAGAAATTGCACAATCCTAACTGGTAGCCTGCTGGGCTCAAGAATTGTGCAATTCTGGAAGTCAATAATCACAGTGAAAACTGTGTAATTTTCCCTGGCAGGGCTACTCAGCCCAAAATTTGCACAAATCTGGGTAGTAGTCAGCTTTTATGCCCAGAAATTACGCAAATCTCTTGGGTAGTCAGCCCAACTCCTACCCAGAAATGTGAATTCCCTTCAAGCAGTCGAATAAAATCTTGCATGTGCAGCAGAGTTGACCAGTTCCCTCTGAGACTTCCATGCATGGGCTACATCTCCCAAGGCAGCATGCAATGGCATCCCTTGTTCAGGAATCTATGTTTAATAGTTGGAGGTTACATGCAAGGATCATTTCAGAAACCTCCCACCAAGTGTCGCTTTCCCTAGATTTGTGGCATGCGTGTCACAACCTTGATGTTATCAAAACTCATCAAACGGATGTTGCAAAGCTCATTACTCACATCAACCTTGTAGCTTTGACATCCCACATCACATCGAGGAGTAGTCGGCATATTCAGCTCAGTTGTTTTGGGGTAAGCTCGCTTCCGATGCCTTATGTTGCATTTTTGTCGCTTTTTATATTTTTTCTTGTGTGAGTATTGTTTTCTTGATTTCAGTGAGTGCTTGCTATCGTTTACATGTATACTAGCTTGTCCTAGCACTGTTTCAATTTTCATTGCTATCTCACTACTGTCACATACATGAAACTGTTTTTCAAGAACAGTTGTCAATTTAGCGAATCTCTTCACCCACATGCATGTTGATTTGTTTATTGAATATGTCATTATTGTTTGCATGCACTGTCAATCACTTATGCTATCACTTTAATAGTGTCACCATGCATTCACTATCACATTTGCTTTCAGTTTCCCGTCGGTGAGTCTGGGTAGCCTTGGCCTAGACTCTGCTGCATTAGGAGCCTCACCAAGACAACATTGTGCGATATTGAGAGGGAAGGCTCTATCTTCCTCTCAGGAAATGCTCATGTTTTCCCAGTGACTATCCTCCAGGACTGTTTTGCACATTTCTGAGGGATGGTGACTGCTGGCCCAAAAAATTGCGCAATGAAGTCACTAAGCCTACAACCATGGATAACCAAGATTGCACATTGTGCAATTACAATAGTCAGTATCCATATTGGACTGTTCATTACATAGTTCCAATAGTCAGTTAGTCTCCCAATAGCCGAGACTGTGCCTTATGTAGTCTTGGAAGTTAGTCTCTCAACCTCTCAGCCGAAATTTCATGACCCTCATGATCAGTTACATAGGTATGTTGCAAGTCAGTGCTCAATTTCATTTTGATTTTTGATTGATAGATTGATTGCCATGAGTGGTTCCATGTCTCTAGGTATTGCAGGTGTTCATCTACCTTTGAGTAGTATAGGTGCAATGGTTTCCAAGTGATCTGAAAATCACTCGTGAGTGATCTCAATTACTTAATTAATAAATGAAGGTATTACAGACTCATGCGCTGGTGTGTGTCTATGTTATCTTAGGCAACGGATCGATCAGATTGCAAAATACACAAACACTAGAAGAATGGAAAACAATAGGAGAAACATAGTAAGCAAATACAAGAACACAACAAATTAATAACGAGTTCACCCTATCCTCCAGGGCTACGTCTCTAGTCCAGCCTTTAGTGGTGGCCTTCTTTTATTGTGTCTTTAAAGCAGAGATTTACAATGAGGAGCTCAATTTGAGTCTGCTAAAATAGATAATGTTTGGTAGGATGGTTCTTGGATCCCCCAAGCCACTAGAGTACACAGATTCTTTTCCTTACCATAACTTGACCTCTCTGGTCTTTAATGAGAGAAGCCCAATGTGGTGCTCAATTCTCAAAATATCCTCTCAGGGATTGCTTGAACCTCTTAAGCTTTATATCTGCTCGATGCTGCCTTAGGTCAGCTCGGCTCTCTATTTTTTGCTTTTTGCTTCACTGTCTCTTCTTTGCTCTCGCTGTGTCTATCTTCGTTCTCTTCTTCTTCTACCTATTCTCTGTCTGTTCATTGCTTAAAGCCGATCTATATCACGACTGTTTGATTCCTCTTTCGCCCCTTCGGATCACCTGCTGCTTTTCACTTGGAGTTCCCTATCTTTGTGTCATTGCCATCATCCACAGGGAACTGGCCACTTGTCCTCTCACGAACTGCACCAGCTCTTCCTCGACGATTCAGTAATTTAGTTACACTGTGGAATGACTCATCCGCCAACTCAGCAGTCAAATCAGACTTCAAACTTTTTTATGTTGGAGCTTAATTCCTTGTCAAATCTGGTTTCTCCATCGGGCGCAATCTCCATCGTCAGATCTAGAGCCCCCAGATCCTACGTTGTTCACTCATTTCACACGGTTAACTTGCTCGATCGTTAGTGCATGATGAGAGGCGGTTTTCTCTCTCATCTGCTGAACACGCGTCGTGCGATGAATGGAATCGCTCGGTTTCAGCCAAATCCACTTACCACCCAAGGGTGCCCACGATATACTGCCGGTTTTGGAGCATGGGTCCAGCCTTTTGCCTTAGCGCTTTCCCCACAGTTTCCTGGCTTCCCATGTGACCAACTGCTCGGGGCTTTTCATTCTCAAGGGGTTTTGCCCAGCAATGCGTGATTAATGCTAAGCACTAATCGTGCATCATAAATGGCCTATGTTTCCCGATATGGGCTTCCCAAGTGCTAGTTTTGCCTCCTGTGCAGACTCCATGGGCCTCGGTCAGCGCGCTTTGCCCGAGGTCCTCGTTGTTCCTTGCTGGTTGCAATCTGCCATTGTCCAGAGGTCTTCCTGATCGCTCTGTGTTCATAAATTCGAAGTCTATCCTGTCTTAATACAGTCATGGCACTTTGATAATCTTCGTGGATCCAATTCGGATCATGGCCTTCCCACTGAAAAAGATTTTGGACCACCAAACATTGCTTTTCAAGCATCGACTAAGTGAGGGTACAATTGTCTCACTTGTCCAATCCTTGTCCAATCTTTATCCACTTTTCACTGCTCAGCTTTGAACCCTTGAGCCCTACTCTGAGGTACTCAACATCTCCTCTGCGCGTCGTCCTCACCTTCCTGTTCAGAGCTATGTCTTCCTGCAATTCATTAAGATATTCAGGTAGCAGGTCATCAATAGAAGGCAATTGACTTTGCTGTTCGGGATCCTCAATTAAAGAGGGTTCAAACAATCTCAAGCAATCTGCATTTACGACTGAGTAAATGTGCATGTAAGCTAGTAGATCAAGGCAAAAAGCATTTTCACCAATCTTCTCAAGTATCTTAAAGGGTCCATACCTGATAGGATTTAGCTTTTTACCTTCACCTTGCATCCTGTCCTTGCTGTTATACAACCAGACTTGGAAACTATGCTCCATTCGATGCTTGTCATGCCTTGCCTTGTATTTGGCTTGGCTCTTTTCCAGCTGTTCCTGTACTGCCTGGTGGATCTCTTGG
>APFE030558454.1:0-16366 GCA_000404065.3 Pinus taeda | reverse complement strand
CCAACATTTCCTTCTCATAAATAGCTTTGTGTAAATACTTTCCTTTGATTGGACGACTTTCGAAAGCAATGGGACTTTATTCTTGCATTAAAAAAACATCAATTCCATTTCTTGAGGCATCACACTCCACAATAAATTTTTTTGTGAAGTTTGGCGTAGCTAAGACTGATTCTTGGCACATTTCCTCTTTAAGATGTTCAAAGGCTTTCATTGCTTATGGAGTCCATAAAAATGCATCTTTCTTCAATAATGTTGTTAGAGATGCTGCTATTCTCCCATAATTCTTAACAAACTTGCAATAATACCCTCTCAACCTGAGAAATCCTCGCAGATGCTTTATGGATGTGGGGATTTTCCATTCCTTAATGGAATTAATTTGACTAGGGTCTACCTTAACACCTTCATGAGATACAATATGACCCAGATGTTCCACCTCTTTTACTCCAAAGAAACATTTGGAGCTTTTTGCATATAATTGTTTCTCCTCCAATAGTTTGAGCACCCTGTGAACATGTTGAACATGATCCTTCCAAGACTTGCTCTAGATTAGTATATAATCAAAAAATACTAACACAAATTTTCTAAGGTTTTAAAATTGAATCCATAAAACCTTGAAATGTAGAAGGTGCATTAGTAAGGCCAAAAGGCATGACCAAAAATTCATAATGACCCTCATGAGTTCTAAATGTTGCTTTCAGAATGTCTTTAGCCTTCATTCTGATTTGATGATATCCTTAATGAAGATCTAATTTCTTGAAGTAAATTTATCCATGCAATTCATCCAATAGTTCATCAATGACAAGAATGGGAAATTTATCTTTAATAGTGAGCTTGTTGAGCTCCCTATAATCTGGACTCATGCACCATGATCCATCCTTCTTGTGCACCAATACTAATAGAGCAGAGAAAGAACTTTGACTAGGTTGAATTATACTAACCTCTAGCATTTCTACAACCATACGTTCAATTTCACTCTTTTGGGCATAAGGACATCTGTAAGGCCTGATGTTTGGAGGAACACTTCCTGGAATCAAATGAGTAGCACGATCATGATCACCAATAGGTGGGAGACCTTTGGGAGTCTCAAATACCTTGGAATCGTTATCCAAGGCTTTTTGGAGATCTGGAGAAATAAATGATTTCAATGTAGAAACCTCTAGCGAACATAATTGTGCAATTATGCCTCATTGTTATTTCTTTAGAAGCTTTTTCATTGCATCAGAGATGATTATCTTTCCTGGTTTCCCTACGATACCTCTTAATTCAACTTCCTTTCCTTCTGAAGAAAATTTCATGAAAAGTTCTTGAAAATTAAAAGCTATTGTACCCAAGGATTGTAGCCATTAGACTCCTAGTACAACATCAACACCACCCATTGGAATTCAAAGCATTAGGCTATTCAATACATATTCTCCCATGGATAACTTGATATTATGGCACTTTCCAGAGAAATTTATGGTTCCTCCACTTGCAACCATCACTTGACACTCTGTTGCTGGATATGTGAAGCAATTCAATTCCTTGGCTACCTTACAATGAATAAAATTATGGGTATTGCCCAAATCAATCAACAATATTACCTTTTTCTTCTTGATATGTCCTTCTATCTTGATAGTTTGAGGACTGGTAATTACATCCAATGCATTACAAGATATGATTGGATTCATTTCTTCTTTCTCTAAGGATTGTTCCTAGTGTATATCCTCTCATGTTTCTTGTTCCTTTTCTTCCTCCTCTCCAAAATCTATGTAAAATAATTTCTTCTCAGCACACTTATGACCTTTAGTGTATTTTCTATCACAACTGTAATAGAGCCCTTTTGCTTTTTTTTCTTTCAATTGTTCGGGTGTCAACCTTGTAGGTTGTGGAAGGCTAGGGGAAACAACACTTCCATCCTTATAGTTGTTAGTGGTAGGCTTCCTTGTTTCCATAATTTTTCTTTCCATTTTTCTTGCCAACCTAAATGCCTTCTCCAATGAGTTAGGTTCCCAAAGGAAAACATCATGTTGGATGTTATCATTTAAAGTCCCTATGAAAACATCAATTGTATGCTCCTTTGGAATATCTTTTACCCTTATATTCAATTTTTGGAAGTCCTCAATGTGCTCCATCATTGGACCCTTTTGTTTGAGGTTTATCAGTTTGCTAAAAAAAGTGTTGTCTTTTGTATCCTCATAATGTGTTATAATTTTTTCTATAAAAATTACCCAAGTGACAATTTGTTTATGATTGAAAATCCATCGATACCATACAAACTGATTTGGTTCCAAATATAAAGTTGCAATGTGTACCTTTTGTGTGCTTTTCACATTATGGAGATCGAAATATTAGTCCATCTATATTATCCATGTTACAGGATCCTTTCCATCAAACTTCCCCATATAAATATTTGGAACATGGTGGGTCTTCAATCCAACGTTATAGTATATGAAATCATGATTAAAATTTCTTTTGTTCTCATCATGAGTTTCCTTTACTACACTTTCACCATTAGTAAACACTTCTTGTAGTAACATTGTCAAATCTATCTTCAATTCTTCCATTTTGCCTTCCATCTTAGCTTCCACGTCATTCATCTTATCTTCCATGCCATCCATCTTAGCTTCCACGTCATTCATCTTAGGTCCCATGTCTTTCTTTAAACCATCCATTTTAGCTTTTATTATTTTTGTGAGAGTGAATTTTGTTGCACTTCGTCTCATAATTTTGATATATCATGTTGCATTTCTTCCTCTTCCTCATGAGTCATGCTAGATATTTCAGGCTTCTTACTAGGTGTTTCCATTTTCTTTCTTAGGGGAATCAATTAATGATAATTATGCTTCACTATACCCTTTGAATTCCTTCAAACTAATTTTTCAAACCAAACTTATGCAAAATTAAAAAAAAAAAAAAAAACTACACACCTTTTTTCACTTTGTACGAGCTCGATATTGAAGCTGATGTATCTATGAAATTTCGGATCTTCATGGTCTGAAATTGCAAACTATGGTAGCTCTCTGAGTCCTCTTTCCAACGCCACCCGTCAGATTAAAATTGGATTCTCTAAGAAATAGTTATGCCCAATCTCCCAATATGACCTGATTATACACTTTTACAGTAGAGTGAACTTGCACGAAGTGCCATGTTTCTCTGTTTCAACCTTTGGAACTGAAAATGGTGAACAAAAAACTACAATCCATTATCTTTTTGTAACTTCTTATGAAATTTCAATCTGATGCTCAAAGAGAATGTTATGAAAACTTTCCCAAGGTCACCTGTTTGGAATGTAATTCGAGAGTATGCAAAAACCCTAACTTCCTCAGATCATATCTCCGAAAATATAGCAGGACAAAATTTGAAGTTTGGACCCAAGGTTTAGAATGATTTCAGCTCAAATGGGTTATTTTTTATCTTCTGAGTTATCACAAAAAAAATTATAGTGAAAATTCCACAATGACCTGTTTGGAGCAGTGAAACCCTAGAATCCAAGCTTTGATACCAAATGTTATGAAACTAGCTCACAAAAATATAGAAAAGAAAGTTCAATGCCTTATAAATCAAACTCTTCGAAAGGGAAACCTCCTTTACATTACACAAATGAACAATTCTTGGATGATACAAATGACAAAACCTCCTTTCTATATATAGGACTCTAAGGGGTCACAATATAATCCAAGCTGACATAAAAATAATAATACAAGGGCACAACAATAACAATAGTGGGCTTCTATGGGGCACAATAATAACAATATGGGGACAATAGGGGCACAACAATAACAATAGGGGCTACAATGACAATAGTAATGGGGGAATCACTAGTATTATAGGGACCTAACATACAATTAGCTACAACATACACTAGTAGGCATACACAGTCTCAAATAACACATTAATAGGCAAACATAATCATTGTCAATAATAAATTAAATCAATCAAACATTAGTCTCTGCAAAACTTCATTGATCTACATCACATTATCACCCTTCTGGTCTCTTCATTCTCACAATCATTTATGCAACAAAATACTATTATAGGCCCTTCAAATCTTAATCAAATCATTATAAATTCAAGTGATACGCCAAATGTTGAAGATATCCTTCAAATCTCCTTCATATCTCTCATTGGGGAATATATCTAAGCTTCCTCCTTATGCCTTGGTGCACACCCATTCGAAGCAAAACATAAGAAACTCAAGAAATGCACACTAAACTGATTGATATACTTCTCCTTTTATAATCTATTTTCCTTGCAAATACCACAAGAAAATACAATAGTTTTTTTTTGTGGGAGACTTTGACAGGATCAAATACACATTGCTCAAAAATCCAGACATAATAACTTGGGAAAATCCATGGCTTTGCCAAAAGTTTTTAATTTTCAACACCTACAGGAAGTAACACACTCCTCCCCTTTAGGAAAAGAGATATTAATGATAGTATTGTTCATGAAACCTGTGTTACCCTAGGTAGTAACACTCCTCCAGCGAAGGAAACATGTGTTACCCTATCTCCAAGCCTTGAAATGTAGTCAAACTTTAGTCAAAGCTCCTCCAACTTCTGGGATGTATTCTACAACAACTATATGACCTATTAAAGCCTTGACATGTCTTAATAACATCAAATTAATGCCAATAGTCAATGAAAACCCTCCTCTAATAAATCACATGTGTCTCCTCAGTTGCCTTCCCGAAAACTTCAGTTAGAAGCATTATCCATCCTAGTCCTTCTTCCTGCAACGACTCCAGAATTTGTGCAAAATTTTGAACCTCCTTTGTAATCATTAAGACACTTGTAATTATTTTCTAATGATGAGGAAACATCCTCCATTCATGACCTATCTAGGAACATAAATTCTACATACATACCAACAATGTCATAATGTGACAAAAACATAATGACATGATGTGACAATGTGACAAAGCCATGATGACATAATCAATAAGTTGGAATTTGGGTTGATGTCAAGGAAAATGCATTAGCCATAATTCAAACAATATTCTTCTTTTTTCATACTATTTTTTGTTATAACCAAGTTATCTTTCAATAGTTTGAGAACCTCTTGTTGGTGCCCTATGTGGTCCTCCATTGCTTGAGCCTTAACAAATACTTTCAAGGGCGATGTGAAGGATGGAGGATGATATACATAAAGTTCCATAAATGGGGACATTTCTGATGAAGTAAATAAGGATGTGCTATATTACCATTCTACTTAGGGAAACCACTTCAACCATTATTTTTGTTTATTATATGCAAAGAAACATATATACACTTCTAAACATTTATACACAACATCAATTTTCCCATCATATTGATAATGTTGAGATGAGCTATGAGCCAATTGATTACCCAAACAAGAAAATAATCCACTCCAAAGGTTTCCAATGAAAATTGAATCTTTGACACTTGCAATTATCTTTGGTATCCATGTATCTTTTGGATTATTTCCATGAATGATTCTGGCACTATGCTTGATTTAAAAGGATGCAAAAGAGAGAAAAAATGGGCATGTTTTTTCATTCAATTTACCATTACCATAATGACATTCTTTCCTTCAAATTTGGGTAAACCTATCATAAAACCCATTGAAACTTCTTCCCAACATTGGCTTGGCATGGATAATGGTTGTAGGAGCCTTTGTCCTTATTGTATCTTCCTTATTCAATTTACATACCATACATTCAACCACACATTTTTTCACATATTCTTGAAGACCTTCCTAAAAAAAATCTTTCTTGATCCTATGCTATGTTTTCAAGAACCTTGAATGTTCTTCTATAGGAGAAGTGTATAATTTCAAAAGGACTTTGTTTTTTAGTTGAGAATTCTTATGTATGTATAAGTGATATTGATATCACAACAAACCATTTTTCCACATAGTATTTGCTACTACATCGAGTTCCTCATGTAGTTGTTGAATGATGTTTCATAACTTCTGATCCAGTTGGCTCCAGACACGCTTAGATTTAGAAGTGGCTTCAGAATAACTCAAAAATAAAATTCTTCAAAATTTCACCAAACCAATACCAAGATTTATAGCTTGTCATTACGATTATGGTGGTGCAAACACCACTAAAATCTGAGTTCGTATAACCAACTTATGACTCTTTAAAGTTTAACAAGTAAGGGAAAAAGAGGGGCCCACAATGTGCCACATGGAATCCCAGTGAGAAAGTGGGACCCACATGGTAGCCCATCAGCCATTTACACGTGGCACTCCATCATTAGCTCCTTTCCCCTGTGGAAAAGACAAAACAATATAATATTTAATCTCAAAATAAAAACAAAACTATTACCACATAACAAAAATCATATATAAAATGTGGTTATAACATCCAAAATATTAAAAATAAATAATAATATAATAACCAAAATCAAAATAATAATAAACGGTTATTATGAGCACCAAAGTTCAAACAAAAATGAACATATGATTTGGTAAGCCATAGTTAAATGGCATGAGAAATATTTTGGTGATTGGGTATGTGGGGTTTTGGCATGTGCCACAACAAATAAACCAAAAACCACATAACACATTGTATTAAACACAACCGCATTTAAACCATGTGGAACGATGCTAATTGGAGGGGAGCCATAGGGGTTGAACTCGCCCGACCCACGTGGGCTGACTCCCAACAGGAAGCCCCATTTAACACTAAACATCGAAACAAAATGCGAAACCGCCGATAGTTAACGAAAAATTCCACCACATATCAAAACATCACATGCCATTCCAGGAGGATGGTGGGGTCTGAACGTCAACCTGCCCGTTGTTAATATTATCTCACACCAACGACCCATTGGGCCTCACCTTGAGTTCTCCGTTGAGGACTTTATACTTAAACCAATTCATTCCATTCAACCTATGGTGGAGGTAGATTGGAGCAGACTGACAGAGGAGTGCCAAGTGGAACCATGATTTGCAGAGTAGAGAGGAACCATGCTGGCATGATTTTCAAGACAAAATTTTTGCAGGGAATATTCTTTGATGGTGACAATATTCCTTTAGAGGGCTAGAGAGGCCAGTGTTATAATGTGACAATCTTATAGTCATTTTTCACGTTTTCTCGCTAAATATTATAGTCATACCGTGCAGTCAGAATCTCCATCTGAGCAATAGAAATGCAGGTGCCCAACAACAAATAATCTTTGGAGACTCTTGGGGAATCTAAAAGATCCCCTTGGAGGCTTATTTTTTCCAGTGTTAGAATGATGTCGACTTTATAGTCATTTTTCACATAATTTCACAAGGAGCATAGTGGTTTGCTTAGAAACTTCATGCGTTCAACGGATTTCTCAAGCATCTTCAAGATGGAATATTTGGGGAACCTTTGAGATTCCTAAGGGTCCAAAATTTGACGATGTTAGAATTGACAAGTTTATAGTCATTTGACATGATTTTGCGCCACAAATTCAATGGTGATGTCCATTTCAACAGTTGAACTTTGCATTTTTCGGCCATCCCTGAGAGTGAATTTATATGATGCAGTTATTTCATGCTTTGTTTTAGTTTTCTTAGATGAATTTTGTTGTTGTTGAGATCCATTATTTCTATTATGTTGAGGGATACTTGTATGCCACATCATGTGATATTTTATTAGCTTGTCATGCCAATCTTGTTGAGGGGATTTGCCCATATGAGTGAGAGTTCTTGAGAACGTCCCATGGAGAGACAATCCACTTTGGTTGAGGATATTCATCCTTGTGATGACAAACAACATACCATGTACATCATAATTTTGCAACATTAATGAAGCAGCTTCCCCACTCTTAACACTAAGGCCCAGATACGTAACCCACACTGGGTGAACTCTATTATCAATGTGTTTTTGTTCGTGATTTGATGGTTGTTGTTACATTTCGTATTTCTTAAAGAATGAACATGTGGTTGTTTTGTACTCTTTTATATGCAATTCTACTAACATCACATAAGTAAAAGGTCTTGGATAATTATGGTAGTTGAAGAGTTTCATATCACCTTCTCATCTAGCTTCTATTTTATCCTTGCTTCTTCCACCCAGTCATATTATGGAATGGAAATAGCACATAGTAGACCCTCTATGTCTTCCTCTTTCCATGAGAGTGAATAACCAAAACTTGTAATGATGTTCATGATCTTGAATAGGTGGAATACCTTTAGGCATCTCTCCAAATACCTCAGAATGATTGTTGATAAGTTTTGGAGACACACATGAGTAGAAGATATAGATGTTTGAACATATAATGAACATACATGTGTAATTACACCATGGTATTCCTCTTTTAGTAAATTTTTTACGCTATTAGAGCTTATCAATAAGAGGATTTTGTTAGGTAAACTTGACTCAGGATAGAGTCAAAAGTTGACGAGGTTAAATAGTGATGGTTTTGGGGCACATGGTATTGTGCACCCATGGTATTCTGCCCGTGGTATTATATGTAATGGAGCCTATAAAAGGCTGGAAGGACTTCATTGTAAAGCATGGCCTGGAGGTGAGCGGTGAAGGCTCACTTGGCCGGATTGGCCAGGGTTTTGGCCAAGGATAATGAAATTTCATTATGATTGGGTTTTTCCCCGAATTTGGGGTTTTCTCGGATAAACATGTGTATTTATGTGTTTATGGTTATTGCTGGTTAATTTTTATATTTATTTCTCTCAGTAATTCTCAGTAATTAATTTATGTTCTTGGGTAAATTTCTTAACAAGCCTTCCGAATGAGCTTGCTTAAGGCTTCCATTAAAATAAAAAAAAAGGAAAGGGGATAGAGGGTCTCCTTGTCTAAGCCCTTGAGAGGGAGTAAATTGGTTGGCAGGGGCCCCATTGACTAGTATGGAAAATCTGGTCGATTTGATTAGGGCCAGAATCCATTTGATCCATTGATTTGCAAACCCGAAGGCTATCAGGATATCTTCCAAGTAATTCCAGTTTACTTTGTCATAAGCCTTCGACAGGTCAAGTTGCATCATCATGCCTGCCACTTTTCTGGATTGCAAAGTATGAACCATCTCTTGTGCCAATAGGATGTTGTCCAAGATTTGCCTCCCTTTAACATAGCCAGATTGTTCTTCTCAGATGAGGCCTGGTGGAATGGGCTTCAATCTATTTTCTATGACCTTAGAGATTATCTTGTACAGGACGTTACATAGAGCAATGGGACGAAATTTAGCAGGGGTAGTGGCTTCCTCTTCTTTGGGGATTAGAGCTAGAAAAAGTAGAGTTTAGAGATTTTAGAATCGAGGCCGAATGCCGAGAGTCCTCCACCACCTCCCAAACTTCCATTTTAACAATCTCCCAACAAGCCTTGTAAAAATTGATGGTGAAGCCATCAGGGCCAAGCGCTTTGTCATTGGGCATGTCCTTTATTGCTTCCTCCACTTCTTCTAATGAGATTTCTCTGGTTAACGCTTGGTTTTGCTTATTAGAAATATAATTGGGAATTGATTTGATGAGGTTCTCAATGGCTTCAGTTCTGTCTATCTCTGGTTCCTGAGCGATGTTGTTGAAATGCTCCGTGAGCAATGTAGAGATTCCTTGATGATTCTCAATGTGATCCCCCTGTTCATTTTTGAGACTGAGGATCTTGTTAACCCCTCTATAATCCAGTGCCGATCTGTGAAAAAACTTGGTATTCTGTTCTCCTTCCTTGAGCCACTGTATCCTAGATTTTTGTCTCCACAACATTTCTTCCTGTTGGCACCTATCTTTCCATTGATGCATTAAAAGTTTTTCTTGATCCGCTGAATCTGAAATGATGTTCCCCTGAATCCAATTGTTGTGTATCTTCTCTAGTTGCTCTTCTATCTTGGTTTTCTCCTTAAATATGTTTCCAAAGACTTTTATGTTCCATTCTTTGATTTTATTCTTAATGTATTTTAATTTTCCCTACAGTTTGTACATTTTAGTGCCTCTAATTTCCACTGTTTCTTGCCACCATTTTTCTACAAGCTGGATGAAGTTTGGGTGTTCCAGCCAAAATTTCTCAAACCTGAAGGGTTTGTTTCTAGGCGTGCCTTGTATCGTGGCCGTTAGTGATATAAGCCAGTGATCTGAACCTCCACATGGAAGAATATCAGAGTCGACTATTACACCCTCCAGTAACAGACTTTCAGAAACAAGAAATCTGTCAAGACGGGAGGCAATTTGTCTTTCCCCTCCCCTTATGTTGTTCCAAGTGTAAGCCCCACTCCTGGGCTGAATATCGACTAATTTTGCTGACATTATGAACTCTAAAAAAGCTTTAGAATCCTTGTTTAGCTTCCTGATTCCTCCCTTTTTTTCCGAAAGCGAGGTTATCATATTAAATTCCCCTCCTATGATAACCTTCACTCTAGGATACCTCAGCTTCAGCTTCATTAGCGCATTTAGTAACTTGAGTTTCTCTTCTAATTTTTGAGGCCCGTAGACATTAATGCATATGTAAATGTCTGAGTTGCCTATTATTTGACATTCTAAAGCTAAAAAGTGTTTGGACGCCTCCGAGGATAGGATTTTGATAACATGAGGATTCCACCATGTTGCTAAACCTCCCTCCCATCCATGACTGTCTATATCTATATGTTCCATTCTTCTACCTAGCTTCCTGTTTACAATTTGAATAATGTTATTTGCACATTTAGTTTCTTGCACAAAAATAATGTTCGGATTTTCCTTTTGGACTTTCCTTTTTAACAATATTGTTTTGTTTGGCCGTTGAGCCCTCTAACATTCCACAATATGACTTTCATTTTAATACACTAAGATTTAAGAACCAAAAGAGAAGGCATCAAGAGCTTTCATCTTACCCGCGTTTATGAGCATATATCCCTTTTCCTGAAGTACTTCACTATTTGTTTTGCGTCCTCTTTTCTTCTTCTGAGTTGAGCCAGAGGTTGTTTGAAGTACACTCTTTGTTCTAGAGCCTTTTCCTTTTACTACACCCAGTTTTCTGTGATTCATTTCCATTTTGGCCTTTTTCTTAGCTATGAATACTGCATTGATTTTCTGGATTTCCTCCTCCGAAATGTTTTCCACCCCTTTTTTTCTCCAATCTTCCACCATGTCTGGTAGATTGACTCCTTCCAGCCCTAGAATCTCCTGGAGTTCCATGTCCTCACTGCCTATATCACTTGTGACCATTTCTAAGTCCTCATCTACTTCTTCTGTGCCTTCCTGATTTTTTTTTGTACTGTTTGGATTGTCCTCTTCCACCCCTTTGGTTGTTGCTTCAGTTGTTGCCTTGTTTGATCCACTGTTCTTGTTCTCCTTATTCTGGTGCTCTAAATCCTTTTCAGTTTCCAGTACTTCAAAGGCGTTACTTGTGTTAGTTTGTGTTTCGCTTTCTTTGTTTGGTTGCCTCCTGTTTGCTCTCGGTCGAGTAAAGGTATCTTTAAACTTACCTTCCTGATCCTTCGTTTGTGTTTCCGTTGTTTTGTTTAAAGGACATTCCCTAATTAAGTGTCCATGTTCATGGCACTTTCTACAACGAAACAGAATTTTCTCATAGTCAATAGCTTGAAAGTAGTCCTCATCTCTGTATTCCAGCCACATACCTTCATGCAATGCTCCTGAAACGTCCATCTCCACACAGATCCGAGCACATGAAGTGTATCTTCTTTGTAATGTGGCCTCTGAAGCTTTGATGAATGTCCCTAACTTGTCACCTATTTGTTTAAGAGCGGCCAAACCCCAATAGTCTATTGGGAGTGCAAAGAGGCAAATCCAGACTGGGACCTTCTTGAAAGTTTCCTTCTTTGGTACAAAATTAGGTTTCCATGGTTTCATGTAGAAGTCCGCTAAAGCGAAGAAGTAGGGGCCTCCATCAAAGACTCTATACAAATATTCCAGATTGGAGAAAACAACTGTGAAGAAACCTTTTGCTCCCAAGTGCAAACTGACATCTCCTTTGGGTTTCCAATGTTGTTTTATCCATTGACATAATGCTCTTTCCGTTGGCCACAGTCCCATAAATCTACAGATCACCGCATGCTCAGTCATGTGGTCTCTGTAGGCTTGTATTTCGGGGTCCATTAGTACCACTCTTAGGACTTCTGCCACTCTTGGTTTGCATGGACCCTGCGTGGTTTTATCAGTGATATTCTCTTGCGTATTTTTCTCTGCCTCATTTTCTTCCTCCGTTGCTATATAGTCAGGGTTATCCTGCTCCTTTTCTTGGTTATTCTTCTGTGCGGGGTTTGCTTGTGCCTCCTTTGCCTTGCTATTATCGTTGACTCTGCGGGTATTCTCTTTCCCTTTCAGCTTATTAGCAGACTACTCTGCATTTTCCCTGTTTTCATTTCTGCTCTTGCTGGTCCCTTCCTCTGGCTTTGACCTATTGAGCCCTACTATCTGCACCCCCTTCTGAGTCGTCTATTTATTCATGACTATTTGTTTGTATGTGGGGGTCCCTATGGACCCCTCGTTTACCATTTGTCCGATCAAGATCTGTCCCCTCCTGAATAGTTCTGCAATCCTGACCCTGTTTCTGTCTAGCCTCAAACCCTAGATCTGAAAACCCGTGACCTGCTCCTACCAGTTCTTCTGAACATTCAACCGTTCTGTCACAGTTACCCTAGCTTCACCTCTTCTACATTAATTTTTGCTTAGTTTAACCTTTGTAATCAAGGTTAATCTAAGTAACCTTTATATATAATCTGAGCAAAGACTCCAACGGCTAACTTGACTAATGGCTAATATTGACTTTAAGACCAGGGTCAAGAAAATTAGTTAAAATATGTGAATATAAAAATATAAAATAATTTGAATAGTGTTAAAGGTTAGTTAAAAAGTTATTGTTAGATAATTAATAGTTACTTAAATGGGACTTAATGTATAAATTATATGTATATAAATATAAATTAATATATATATAAAGGTTAGTATCTCAAAGGTTACTTAGATTATATATATCTATAACAATTATAATGAAAGTGCAATATCTCAATAACATATAAAATTTAAATATATATAAAATATATATGTAAATTATAAAATATTTTAAATAAAATATAGTTATAATAGTTTTAGATCTTATTAAAAAATTAATTTAAGTTTAAATTAATATTAAAGGTTAATATAATTAATGTGTAGAAATTAAGGTGTACATTTAAAATTGCTCATGAAATTTACTAAATAACAAGATTTTAAGCTACTCTACTAATTTGCGGAATTTAATTCACTATCTAGAACACAAATCAAGACATGAAAAATGAAACATCAGACATACACAAATATTTATGTAGGGGGAAGAAACTGCTCAAAAATCCTTACTATCTATATTACATTAATGAGAGAATGGAGATTAAATACGTATGCTTGCTCAATCTTGAGCACACGGTACAAGTGTATAATCTATCCCCTTGCCTGATGGATTGAATCTAGCCAAAACTTAGCCAATTTTCAAGCCCTCCAAGCTCCTGTGTCTTTTCATTGTTCCTTCAGGAAATTGGTCCCTATTATATAGGAATTTCCCACTATTGAATTGCGTAATTCCTCTAAGTCCTTCCTCTCGCTCAATGCACCGCCTATACACATTGGAATATGCTACAACTAATATTACACTGCCTTGGAATATCCATCTCAACTGGGTAACTTGAATTATCTGCATGTAACAATTATTTCGAGTTGATTGATCACTATGTGTGGTTGAAGCTCTACTTCCACAATTTGACCTCCACTAGTTATTCTGACAGTTAGAACTAGTTTAATTGATAATAACTGAAATTAACTAAAATAGATTGCTACAAATTAGAATAAAACATACCGAATTGAACATAAGCTTCCCCAAATTGAATTAAATAAGTTAACGGAGTGACAAGTGCCATTTCAAATTAGTTAAATACCTCCAACATTTCTACTAAAATAGAAATTCAAATTTTCTCTAGTTTGACCAAGGCAAAGTCAAACTGAGATTTTCTTGTTGTATTTTCAACACTCTCTCTCAGCAAGAAAGGGATAATCAACCACCCCTATCCTTCACTTGTGGAACTCGAACTTCCCTCTTGACAAGGCCTTTGTCAAAATATCAACATCTTTTTCCTCTCTCGAAATGTACTACAACGACATAATATGCCTCTACACGAAATTCTGTAGATGGTGATACCAGATATCAATATGCTTGGATCAACTGTGAAAAATAGGATTTTTGGAGAGTTTGATGCAAATAAGATTATCAGAGTTGGATCCATCATCCGACCAGAAAAGCCAAAAAGTATCTTTATCATCTATATAAGCTCACATGTTGCTTGAATCACAACCATGTATTCTTCTTCTGCTAAGTTGACTGCCACATATATTTTCTTCCTATTGCACCAAAAAACTGTTGTGAACCCAACACTAAAAATTCCACTTGATGTACTCTTTCAGACATATGGACTCCTTTCCTAATTTGCATCGGTGAAGCCACACAACTTCACTCCTTCTATCCGTTTGTACCAAAGTCCAAACTGGGTAGTGCCTCTGAGGTACCATAAAACATGCTCAGCTACCCTCCAAAATAGTTTGGTTGGCCTAAACATAGCTTGGCTTAGTTGGTTGACTACAAAGCATATGTCTAGTCATGTGTTTGCAAGATATGTGAGTGAACCCACCAACTGCAGGTAAACAATTGCATTCACTTCCTCACCTGAAGTGGCATACTCTTTCCTCTAGTTGGTCACTAGAGGAGTCTCCATGGGTTTGCGCATGTCCATGCGGAACCTCTAAAGTATCTCATTGGAATAATTTCCCTATGAGACAAATAATTCCCCATCACCTTGCCATACTTCCAATCTAAGGAAGTAGTGATTAAGGCCCATGCCCTTCATCTCAAACTCACTTGCAAGGTCCTCTTTGCAAGATCTGATCAACTACTAATCACTAGTCAAAATCAAGTCATTAATATATAAAACAATAATGAACTTTACATTCTACCAAAATATGATAGAGGTTTGCATCCTCTTCACTTTTGGTGAAGCCCAAACCAGTGAGATAGTTATCAATCCTAGTGTGCCAAGCATGGGGTGCTTTCTTGAGACCATACAGTGCTTGCTTGATTTTGCACACATGAGACTCTCAATTAAAAGTCTCGAAGCCTTCTGGTTGCTCGATATACACCTCCTCCGCAATAACTCCATTAAGTACTTTTCTTTTCACATCCATCTGATGGATCTTCCACCCCATCTATGGAGCCAAAGCAAGGATTAATTTGATGGATGAGTACCTTACTATAGGAGAAAAGGTATGCTCATAGTCAATCCCCTCAAACATAGTACCCCTTGGCCATAAATATTTCCGTGTACTTTTTTATGCTTTCGTCTGTTGCATGCTTCACCTTGAAGATCCATCTTGATCCCACAACTGATTTGTCTGTTGGGCTTGGGACCACTTCCCAAACAATTTTCCTTACAATGGATTCATATTCCTCCACCATTCCATCAACCCATATTGGTTTCTCTACTTCTTCCTTGAAAGAGGATGGCCCAGACTCTACTAGCTCAGTCATTAAAGCCATGTAGTCAGTGTATCGATTTGGTGACCTTCTCTACTTGCATTGATTTGAAAGAGTACCCACATTCTCCCTAGCATCCTGCACAATTGTCTCAACTTCTTTGGTTCTTTTCTTGCCTTCTTAGGATGATTCTGCTTGAGTGGCTATCTCCAATCTATGCTCCTCAACTTGTGGCTACTCCATAACATCCTCAAGCTCCTCCTTTGGAGCTAAAAGCTCCTCCTCTAGTGGGATCCGAACCTCCCTCTCAAGTGAACACCACATGGATTTCTCTTCATCAAATTTTACATCCCTTCGCACAACTATCATTATGAGGGATGACAAGTACACATGGTAGTTGTGGGGAGTTTCTTTGTAACCCACAAATACCCACAATTTTTTTATCGGATCTAGCTTCTTCCTTGATTCTTTAGAGACATGGTAGTAAACAAAGGCTCCAAAAATCCTAAAGTGCAACAAATTCAGCTTCCTCTCCGAGAAAGCCTCCTTCAGTGTAATCATGCCAAGAATCTGATGAGGACTCTTGTTCTGCAAATAGACCTTTGTGTTGCATGCTTCAGCCCACAAGTGCCAAGTGTAGGTTTTAATACCGTACAAAAATTACCTGCATATGAATTCTAAATCACAGGAAAAATAAAAATGTGAGAGCATAACATATAAAACACATATACACAGAGATTTCCCACTGGATCCCAAAATCGGGACGACCAGCTTGATTTTTCATTATGTTCCTTTCAATGTTACAATACATATTTATACATGCCGAAGCATCCAATACCATGGACCGAAAACCATCGCGTCCAAAACCATGGACCGAAAACAATCGCGTCCAAAAAACATGTGCGAAAATCATGCACAAAACCATAGGTGGGTCTGCCCAACCTAACATAGGGTCGAAAACCAAAATTTTCCGGGGCGCTGCCCCGGACCCCATAAAGTGGGGTT
>APFE030558450.1:0-18332 GCA_000404065.3 Pinus taeda | reverse complement strand
GCTTATGTTCACACAAAAGCGGTCCAAGAAACTTACCGCAGGTTTGTGGTTTTACTATGGTGGTTTTGGACGTTGGTACGGCTGCGTTGAAATTACATTTTCAACATAATCTTCCAAAAGCAGCCAGAATTCTTGTGCAGCAAACTTGAACGCGGTGGTTTTATGGGGGGAGATAGAAAAGAGGCGCAGGGAATTTCCGGCGGGGACTCGGAAAGAACCTCTAAAGGGATAGACCCGGGATTGTCCAGGTCTTCAGCTATTTGGAATGTCCTTGATGGTTTTAATAAGACTTCGATGTGGTCGAAAACGACATCTTAAGGGATTGTCTATCAACCTCAAAATTTTGGTGGGAATGGGTAATTTGTTTTTCAAAAAATTAGAATGTTGGTGGGAATGGATAATTTGCTTTTGAAAAAATTAGAATGTTAAGGTGTTTTAATGATTTTTGGACGATGGAAATAGAAATTGATTGTATGTAATCAAAATGTCAAAAATTTCTATTCAGAATTTGTCATAATTCTTACCTGATAATACAATATATATATAAACTTATCAAAATTTTTGAAATTGCCTATCTGTTTAAAAACCCATCAACTCTTCAATTTAAAGAGTAAACAAACAAATACCGTAAAGCACAAAAATATAAAGATATTAAATTTGTAAGATTAAAAAACTACCAAAAAAGAGTAATCGCCTACTTCCGTTTCGCTTAAAACCAATTATACTTTTCAAATTAAAAAAAAAAAAAAAAAATACCCAAGCACGAAAAAAATAAGATTTTAAATTTTGTAAGAATTACAAAACTACCAAAAAAGAGTAACTACATTTTGAACTTAAAAAAGTCCATCATTATAAAATTGCTCAAAAATATATTAGGAAAAAAATAGTATTAATATTTAAAATAGATAATAAAGATAACCACATAAGTAAAATTGGAACTCTTGAGCACAAGTAAGTGCATACTTCTTCTCAGTTAATGATTTGTGTCGAGGTGGGATTAGAATCCAATTTAAATACACAGTAAATTTTCTTATAACCGAGTCATTTTTTACCGACAATGCTATTAGTGGAATTAGAAAAAAATAAAGTAAATGTACCATATCAAAAATAAAGTAAATTTACCATGTTTATGAGAGATTTTTCGGAGAAAATCACATGAGACACTATTTGTCAACGCGTTTTGAACCTACTAGTGTGGTTCATCGTTGATGATGAACCACAATAGTTGGTTCGAAAAATGATTTCTCATGTGATTTTCGCAAAAAAATCTCTCATAAAATTGATATGGATCACAGAAGCCTCAACTTTACAATTAAATGTACCATTTCAAACTCGTAGTGGGAAGCAGAAACAGATACGTAATCCTTACTCGAATTTTCACAGAATTTCTTCCAATATGCCTCTTCCAGCACTGGAACATAAATTTCAAGAGAGAGGAACTCAATAGCATTGAGCAGCTCTATGGAGTCTAGGCGTACCCGAGCTCTTCCATCGCCACTCTATGTTGCTCATCTGCTTGTCGTCCTAGGCAGCATCACTGGCCCTCACATAAAGTTCCTTATATTTTTCACTCTCACTCTCGGGCATATTGATATTATATCATATCCATAACCCTTCCCTGCCGAATTATCAAAATAATCCTCTCATTTCCTTCACACGAATCAGGGAGAATAATGAAGCTCGGAGGTAGCCATTAACATTGAACACGGCTACATCCGCCTCTCTGCTTGCTTTTCACACACAATTTCCCTCTCAAGCTTTAGTCACAACAAAGTACTTGATTAATTTGTAATTAAACTTTCCTTAAATTCCACTAATGATCACTGTTAACAAAGTGCTCAGAACAATATAGAGGATTCTAGCCATTGCGAGCGGGTTTCTTAGTGTCTCTGAGCAGAACAAATGCAAGAACTATGTCGAAAAATGAATGATGTGGATACGTTTATTGGAGAGGTACCGAAACTTTGCAAGAACTATATCGAAGAATGAATGATGTGGATACGTTTATTGGAGAGGTATCGAAACTTTGGGCTCGAGATTGTTGGGATTTCTGAAAATAAGAAATGCGCGAACTGTGGTGAAGAATGAACGATGTGGCTACATCTAGTTGGCACACTTTTTCGTTATGTTTATATGATGTCGAAATGTAGTGATTTTCGTATTCTGTGAATCGTGTGAGATTGTTAGTGAATTTATTAAACAATTTCGAAAAAAATGTAGAGCAAATAAAGCCAAGAACTCCCTTCTGCCGCATTACTTCATTTTTTATAAATAAATACTTATTTTTTAAATAAATAATATATGTAGAAAAAGAATGCAGTGTTTCATGATTTAAACCTTATAAGGGTTTGAAATAATTAAAATCATGTGACCCATAACATTTACTTATATGTTTTTTTAAAGTGAGGAAATTATTATTAGCTAAAACTGAGGGATTATAGGGAGAACCAATAGAGTTGATACTATTTAATGATAATGAAAATGTGTCCATGAACATATAATGCCATAAATATCTAAGTTAAAAAGTTGATAGGTTTAGTTTTTTTTATTCAATAACATTTATTTATAAACTAATAATTTATTACAAAATATATTTACTCATATATTTTCTTACAAAACATATTTAATCATATATCTCCTTACCTATCTCTCCTTACATACGTGTGTGTGTTTTAGGAAAAGTTCATTATATAATTTAATCCATCTTAAAATTCATCATTCAACAATTCCTTTCTTTTCACAAAGAGTCTGAAACTAACATTTCTATTACCTACAAAATTTTATTACTAAAATAACATTTTTATTGCTAAATTTTTATCATTTAATGTTTATATTCTTTTGACAAACATACTTTTATTAACCAGGGTCTTGGTAAAATGACATTTATACTTTTAAACTGTTAACCCCTTTTATATCAATCCATAGGAAATATAATAAATTTTCCCATATAATAGAACCAATAAGAATTAAAAACATAATACCCTCATTATGTTGATTTACTCAATTGACTTTGACTTTTAAATATCTTCAAATTATTTCTATATTATAGAAAACTATAGTGAAAACAAGTATACAAAGTTGTTTACCAAATTAGACTTTAATTTTCTATATTCAAAATTTTGACCCCAATTTCTAAATATAATAATTTTGCGTAAATTTCAAAATTATTATCTTTCAAACAAAACCTTTACAAATACATTTATCTCACACCCTCTTTTACTATTGGTAATTTCTATTCCTAAGTTTTATTATATCTAGTTATACTCCTAGTATTAGAGTGGTAGTGGCTAAGTTTAATTATATGTCTGGCTTAAATTAGGCCAGCCAATTACAAATTATATATATATATGTTTTAAGTAAATGATGTTGCTTTTGTTAGTTTGTAAATGGGCAGTAATTGTTAGGCATAACACATAACAAGTATCGTAAAATTTTAAAATTCATAAAAATAACTAAATAATAATTTTAATTAAAATAATGATAAAAAATATTAGTATATAAGTTAAACATATATACATTTGAGAAAAACATGCAGTCGTTGACATTCTTAATCTGTGAATAAGTTTTTTGACAATACCATCATTAGATATCATGGCTTATCAATACACCATGTAGGAATTTATAGGGTAAGTTCCTCACATAGAACACCAAAGGACACCACTCACAAATAGATCACACATCAGTACATCAATATTCTTGACGTGGTTAAAACCCTATTCTTGACGTGGTTAAAACCCTCAAAGAGCAGTCAACAGCCTAAGCCAATGTGGCCACTTCATGCAATTTATTAATAAAAAAGAAAGAAAATTTACATAAGTTTCTCTCATGAATGGATCAAGTGCCAGTTATACTGAGGAGAAAATGAACCGTTGGATTACTTCATGGCTAGAACATATCGTGACCGTCGGATTGTAAGTTACAAAAAGTACATACTAAAGAAACACACTTTACCTAACTATATACTAGACCAAGTTATACATAACTATTTCCTCTATGTCGGAATATCCTAACATCCCCCCTTAAGAGAAACTTGGGATAGAATTGAAGGATGTACAAATATGACATAATAGGAGAAGGAAGGAGGCATTAGAGCCTATCCCCCCTTAGTGACAACTTCCTGAACTCCAACCATAGATCAAATTTTATTCTAATTCGCCTCAGTGAGAGCCCTCGTAAAGATGTCTACTACTTGATCATCGGTTGAACAATATTGCACTTCAAGAACATGGTCATGAATGAGATTTCCGATGAACTGCATGTGTAGTTCAATGTGTTTGTTACGTTGATGTTAGACTGGATCTTTGCATAGTTGAATGGAACTTTGATTATTGCACCAAAGTGTATTCGGATGCTGTTGTTGAAAGCCAAACTATGACAAGACTTGACGAAGCCACAGGATTCCTTACTAGCTTCCACAATGCCACGATACTCTGCTTCTATTAAAGAGAGAGAAATGGAACTTGTTTCTTTCAAGCCAATGTAATAGGTCGAGAACCAAGAGTGAAGACATAGCCTGCAATAGACTTTTGATCATCGGGGTCACCAACCTAATTAGAATTAGTGAAACGAACTAATAGAGGAGATGCTTCTGCATTGTAATGAATCCCAAGCTGAATTGTACATCGAACATAATGAAGCATTCTTTTAGTTGCTTTCTAATGAATTTCATTTTGGTTTTGCATAAACCGAGCAATAAGTCCATCAACAAAGGAAAGCTCGGGATCGGTATGGGTCAGATACAAATGTTTTCCTTCAAGCTAATGGTATAAGGTAGCATCAAATTTAGGGGAAGTACAAGTGATTGAAAGTTTGGATCGAGACTGAAAGGGAGAAGGGGTTGGCTTACAATGTTCCATGAGAAAGTGGCGTAGAAGATCATAGGCATACTTGGACTGGGAAAGGGAAATATCTTCATTGGATTGCAAGACTTGAAAACCAAGAAAATAATGCAAGTTTCCTAAGTATGTCATTTCAAACTGCTTTTTAAGGCTCGACTTCACATGTTTTATAAGGTTGGGATCACTACCAGTAAGGATAAGATCATCAACACAAAGAATAAGAATGATAAGAGACCCACTTTCTTGGTGTAGACAATATTGTCAGAATGACACCTAGAAAAGTGAGGTTTAAATAAAAAACTATCCATTTCGGCATGCCAAGCCTAAGAGGCTTGCTTGAGACCATAAAGGTATTTCTTACGCTGACATATAAGGCTGGAGTCTGCTTGTATAAAGCCAGGAGGTCATTCCATATAGATTTCTTTATGTAAGTCCCCATGCAAAAAGGCAGATTTAACATCCATCTGATGGAATCCCCATTTGAAAGAGGCAGCAAGGGAAAGAACGAGGAAGATATAGTTCATTTTGGAAACATGGGAGAAGGTTTTAGTATAGCCAATTCCTTCAACTTATGAAAAGCCTTAGAAACAAAACGAGCTTTATGTTTATCAACTTTTCCATCTGGTCCAAACTTGGTTTTGTAAACCCATTTTCATCTAACAAGTTTTTTTCCCTTTGGAAGAGGAACAAGATCCCATGTGTCATTTGCCAATAATGAACGATATTCTTCATTCATAGTTGCGTCCCAATCTGGATGGCATGAAGCTTCTACAAGGTGTTAGGATCATAATTCTCTGAAGCTTGAGCCTGTAAAGAAGAGGCTCTATCAACTATCCAGTAAATTGACAATAAAGACATGCTAAAGACTTAAATGACCTTTGCCAAACATGAAGGATGAACATCACGATTGCCTATGTTTTCTATGCTTCGTCGATGACTCTTTGCACTGAGCTACCCTTTCTCCTCTTCTTTCTATAAAATTACAAGGTCTGGTTTTCACACACTGACGTCATGCTTAATGTAATGACCAAACAATTTATATGAATAAATTTTCTGATTTACCGTGCTAGGTAAATATGGAACATGAATTATTATTTTATTAATGTTGAAAAATATTATTAGTTCAAAATTATGGATTAAGTAATATTGTAAATAACTTTTATGAGAAAAGTTATTTCCTTCCTCTTGCTTAACTAAAAGAAACAGTTGCCAGCAAATAAGGGGCAACCCTAACTACTTTTCCCCTTCCATAGAAAAATGGAATGGGAGAAAAAGGCCTGGGTTGTTGAGGAACAGACAGGGGAAAAGAGGAGAAGGCACAGAAGCAAGAAAGGATAGTGCTACGTCTGGTGAGGACCAGATAGCACAAGCACCACTGTGTATTACACTGCACAGATACTAGCGTGCATTACATTGATGAAGGCGGTGGCCGGCAAGTGAGCTTGGGGGAGAGATTCAGTCTGAATGACTGATCTCGTGGTTGGGAGGATAACAAGCTTTAAATGAGCTTCTCTATTCTGGAGAAGAGCAGAAACTAAAAAAAGGATATCGCAGGTAAGTACAAATATGATTACAGTATTTACTTAAGAATTCTTTATAAATCTTTAAGGGTGATTGTTAAACTGTAATGGAGAAAATAGTATAATGATGTACTGGGTAGTTCATCTATTTCCCTTTTGTGAATAAAAGACTCACAGGTTAAATATTCAGTCTGTAATAACAGTTAGACAAACTCAGAGGATAACAATAGGGAAAGAACCAGTAATCTACTATATGAAAAAACAAAGCTGGAAACAACGTTGTTCATTCATAACTGTAGGAGCATAGTCAAATTAGAATATAAAGACTGATATTCTGTGTAAACATCAAATAAAACAGCGAGCATAAGAGCGTACAGCAATATGGCAAAGATTGCATTATAAGTTGTTAAACTAGCGTACAACAACATGAAAATGACTACACTATAAATTGTTAAACTGCCAGAAGGGTTTACTGGTTTTATAATGCCTCCAGCGCTAGTACCACGAGGGATAAGCGACTGTGTATAGCATTATATAAACCCGTAACCAGATTGATTAAACCAAACATACATTGTATGACCCGCGACAGGGAAACTTATTGTAGGAATCATGGAAAGATGTAAACGGTCTACGCATGAAACAATAAACATACATTGCAACCAATTTCTTAAACGGAACATTGTCCATAGCATCGACAGGAAAAGAGTATACATCGTAAATCCATGAACAGACTTCTGTGAAAAGAAGGAGTTATTAATATATATGGAAACACAATCTACAGAGGGATTCCGTAATGGAAATCGTTACCTCGACAAGTAAATAACCCCAATCCCGCAAATCAAACTCATATCCATGCCGTAATATATTGAAATACCATTAAAAAAGGAAATACAAAAGGATTACATAAGGCATTGCAACCAATGCTTAACACTGAATAAACTTCATCGAAGACCTACATAACAAAATGAATATACAGTGAAGAGAACAGATAGTTCACATAAATACCAGCCACATTTGAAAGTAGCGGAATATGCATAATAAGGAGTCAAACTTCATATAAAACGCAGAGCAAAATACAGTATCATGTCCAGTTATCTTGGGCCGAACCAGGAACTAACTAACACCTGAATAAATAGTATTTGTACAAATATTACATGAATAAAATAGTATGCCGACCGGATACAATGCATTAAACCAAATGAGTGCGGAGGCTCATTATCACAGGCAACGGATTCCTCGAATAGACTCGAGTGAGTTCGGGTAGCCAACTCAAATACCTAAACTATAACTACTCAGAAATTAAAGGTGGCAAAATGTCATTCAGTATCATAGTCCAACCCTCCAAGGTGGAACAAAAACCCTCGGTTACAGAAGTTCCCTGCCGAGAGCATCATGTTCTCTCAAGCCATAACGGAGAGCAGTAAAAACTCCTCGCATAAAGAAAACGACATTAAGTAATGACTTGGAGCTAAAGGAGAACGTTAAGACCCTATTGGGTTAGGGTAACTTACCCATGGAATGCGCAGGACAGTCAAAAACCTTGCAGACTCTTTGCCGCCGCGGATCTCTTCACCCTTGCATCCTGGGCAAACAAAAATGAAAACAATAAATCAATCATATTGCTAACAACTGAAAATGGAAGGCAAAATACACAGTCACATTCAAAGGGCAAGGGTTTTACCTGAGCCGAACGGAACTCAACATTCAATCGCAGAAGACCAACAGCATCGTTCTCGATAGAAATGGTGACAACAATCTCAGTAAATGTAGCGAAATGTTTCAATCTGAACCAAATCAAACCAAGGATTACAGTGGTAGAAGGACGGAGGAGTTTATCATCGAGAGGGTGCGGCTCTGCAAGCCAAACATTCAAATGAACCGACCAAACCCTAAGTGTCTCCTTTTTAATCAAGGCAAGTCATTTAACACCGTCGATTTGCAAGTTTAGATCCTCGGCGTCCATTCCCTGTATGATCCCGAGGGGGCTGCGGGCATAGCTGTGGCATTTACTGCCACCAGCTACCTCTGTCCATCAACCACTGATCGTATCAGGAGAGTTATTTGAGGAGGCCAGCTGTCCCCATCCGAACCTCAGTTTGAAGGCCGCCCAGTTTAACAAGTCTCAGTCAATATAACTCCACGGATAGCATTAAGTTCAAATGTCGGGTGCTAGTTGTAATACAGATAAGACATGGTTGTTCCCGCCAGCATATGAATTAGAACTTTTGTGTGCAATATTATCACCATTAAATTAAAAGTAAATGCTTTCGAACATTAACGTGTAGGGTGATTTACATGGGTAAATAATTTATTTATTTTTTTACCGATAGAAGGGGAGTGACATATGGTATCAGAGCCCAGATACAGCACTGTGGCCTCTATGTAGAACAAAAATGACAGATAAGGACACTGTATTAAATAAATAAACAAATAGTCATTTCCAATATTACTCTTGAATGTTTCTTTCTGTTGATGTAATGAAGTACAGGATCAAGGTTCTGAAGACGGAGACATGAGGAGGGCAGATAACACACCACGACGACCTGTAATGGGGCAGGGTGTATCCGGCCCAGAAAATAACCCAGAACTGTGGGTGCAACTTGGAGAAGAAGCCAGGATCACAAATCAAGCAATCCTAGAGACAGTACAGGAACTGAAGAACGAGATGGCTCGACTACGAGAAGACAATGCTCGATTAACGATGGAACAAGAAAGAATTTTGAAAAGTTTGTCTGACAGACAAAATCAATTACCAGTTAATCCTAGTGCAGAACAGCAAAGGATGTCTGAAGAGCAGAACCATCACATACCCCCCGAAGGATCGGAGGAGCGGGAGGAACGCTCCGATAATGTATTTGAACAACAAACCTCAAAAAGACAAAAGGTAGAATTACAAGGGGAATTTCGCAAGATTAAACCACCACATTTTGACGGAGAACAAGAAGAAACGGCTGAAGCCTGGATAATTAATATGAACAAGTATTTTCAGCTTTATGAGTATGACAACAATCTTAAAGCATGACTGGCTATTTTTCAACTACAGGGGAAGGCTACCTTATGGTGGGAGGAGGTGAAGATTGTAAAAGGGGTCACCAAGTAGAACATTAAATGGGACAATTTCCAAAGGTTCTTTAAAGAGCGATATTTAAATGAGCGCTTCTATGATGAAAAGGCGAGAGAATTCCATGATTTGCGATTAGGGCAGCAGACTATGGATGAATTCATCACTTGCTTTACTTCCTTACTCCATTACGTGCCATATATAAGGGAGGAAAAATAAAAGGTCCAGCGATTTGTTAGCAGTTTACCACCATATATGCGAGAAACAATTGAATTTGACAATCCAAAGTCAATGGATGAAGTAATCTGCAAAGCTAGAATTTTTTATCAACAAAGTAAACAAAAAGGGGAAACTGCTAACAGGAAATGGAATGAGAAGAAAGGTTTTAAGACAGTTGGAAACAGCAAAGGAAATCACAGCAATGGAAGTAAGGGAAATGGCAAGGGAGCAAACAGCAGATTTGCATCAAGAACTGCATCTAGGTTTAGAACTACAAATGAGTCCAAAGTCAGCGAACAGCAACCAAGGTTGGACAGTGAAGGGACATCAAGACCCTCGGTGCAGTGCTAGGGTTGTGGGGGACCCCACTACATTAAAAATTGCCCACAGCGGAAAGGGACTGAACAATTATCCCAAATTCATGAAGCTTCAACAGTTGGCGAGGTTGGTCACAGTGTACCCAGAATTAACGCGGCTTTGGAAGACCGTCAGGTGGAATATCAGCCAACCATGGTCGAATTCGAAGGTAAAATCTCAAACCTTATCATATATGTTTTAATTGACCCCGGGGCTACACTAAGCTATGTGAGCCCAAAGGTAGTGGAATGTTGTAATTTACAATCTGTTAAATTTAAAAATCCATGGCTAGTGCAACTAGCTACCGGAGCCAAGCGACAGGTAACAGCCAAAGTCAACGATTGCTCATTTACCATAGCAGATCAGCCAGTGACAGCTGATTTGAATGTACTTCCTCTCGGCTCCTATGATATCCTAATCGGTATGGACTGGTTAGAAAAACACTGGTCATTAGTTGATTGCAAAACCAAAATTATTTACTATAGAGATCAGCAAGGGAACAGAAAAGAAATGCAAGGAATTAAGCAACCAGTGCAGGTTTGACCGATAACTGCAAACCAACTGATAAAATGTATACGGAAGGGGTGTCAGGTCTACGCTATTCAAGTGGGATATGTGGATTCCAAGGATAAATCAGCTTCTTTGAACAGTATTCCTATAATACAAGAATTTACAGATGTATTTCCAAAGGAAATTCCTGGACTACCGCCACGTAGAAATATAGATTTTACCATTGAGCTGGTGCCCGGGGCCACACCAGTATCACGAGCACCCTACAGAATGAGTATACCTGAGTTGACAGAATTAAAAATGTAGCTGCAAGAGTTACTAGACAAGGAGTACATTCGTCCTAGCGTGTCTCCATGGGGAGCCCCAGTTTTATTTGTCAAGAAAAAGGACGGCACCCTCCGGATGTGTATTGATTACAAACAGTTGAATAAGTTGACCATCAAAAATAAGTATCCTTTACCCCGGATCGATGAATTGTTCGATCAAGTGAAAGGCGCAACAGTGTTCTCCAAGATCGATTTACAATCAGGTTATCATCAAATCAGAATTAAAGACGAGGACATCGCTAAAACGGCTTTTAGAACAAGGTATGGACATTACAAATTTGTGGTCTTGCCGTTTGGGCTAACCAACGCCCCTGCAACCTTCATGTGTTTAATGAACAGCATTTTCCATCCATACTTGGATCGATTTGTGCTAATATTCATTGATGACATATTAATATATTCACGCACCATCGAAGAACATTATGAACATCTCCGAGTGGTATTAAAGACCCTTCGAGAGCACCAGTTGTACGCGAAGTTTAGTAAGTGTGACTTCTTTAAGGAGGAAATCCAATATTTGGGTCACGTGATTACAAAGGATGGAATTGCAGTAGATCCGAAAAAGATAAAGGCCATAATGGAATGGCCTGTGCCAAAAGATGTAGCGGATGTCCGATCTTTCATGGGATTGGCTGGATATTATAGGAGATTCATGGAAGGTTTTTCGAAAGTGGCTTTTCCCATTACCTGATTACAGAAGAAAGGAAGGGCATTCCATTGGACCCCAAGCTGCCAGAAAAGTTTCGAGCAATTGAAACATCTGCTCACCATGGCACCTATTCTGAGTATAGCAGATCCTAATAAGGATTATTTGGTCTGTACAGATGCAAGTAAGGAAGGATTGGGAGGAGTCTTAATGCAAGAAGGCAGGTTAATTGCTTACGAATCACGGAAATTAAAAGAACATGAACAGAGATATTCTGCCTATGACTTGGAACTGGCTGCTGTTATACATGCTCTGAAGATGTGGCAGCATTATCTTATGGGCAGGAAATTTCTGCTGCTCACCGACCACCACAGGTTGACCAACTATTTCAGCCAACCTACTTTAAACACTAGGCAAACGCGGTGGATAGACTTTTTAAGCGGTTTCAACTTCGATATAAAACATTTGCAAGGGAAAGAAAATAGAGTGGCAAACGCCTTGAGCCGGAAAATACAAAGTTTGTATGAAGTTTCTATTAGTGGATGGAAAAACCCCTTTTTGGACATAATAAAGGAGATTTCAGACCAAGATACAGAATATCAGCAGCTAAAACAACAAATACAACAATCTGCTAGAGGGGACAGTCAACAAGAATATACAGTAGATGATGCTGGATTAATCTACTTCAAGCAAAGGTTATATGTGCCCAATCAAAGCAGAATTAAAAATCTGATTATGGACGAGTTCCACATCAGCCATTACGATGGCCACCCAGGTTATCAAAAGATGATAACAGCAATCCGGAAAGAATATTTCTGGGTAGGAATGAAGAAGATTATTGTTGAGTACTTGGCACGGTGCTTAGAGTGTCAGCAAATTAAAGCCGAACATCAACACTCAGCAGGATTGTTACAACCCTTGCCCATTCCAAAATGGAAATGGGAAATCATCTCCATGGATTTTATTATGGGATTACCTAGAACAAAGAAAAACAATGATTCCATTATGGTAGTAGTGGACAAATTAAGTAAGGCTGCACATTTCATACCGGTGCAATCTACATACAAAGCTGCACAAATCGCTCACATTTTTATGCGGAATCTGTTCAGATTAAATGGCCTTCCAAAAACAATAATTTCTGATCGTGATGTGAAGTTCACATCGGCTTTTTGGAAGACACTGTTTACTGATTTAGGAACTCAGCTGAATTTCAGTACAGCATACCATCCGCAAATTGATGGACAGACGGAACGAGTGAACCAAGTGGTAGAGGATATGCTAAGGGATTATGTCATGCAACAACCCACACGGTGGGAATAATATTTACATTTGGTGGAATTTGCGTATAACAATGGGTATCACACCTCAACGCAAATGAGTCCATTTGAGGTTATGTATGGCCGAAAATGCCGTACACCCTCCAGCTGGGGAGGGCCTGAGGATAAATTAAGTCTACGACCTGAAATGCTTAAAGAGATGGAAGACATGGTAAAGAGAGTGCGTGTTAATTTGAAAGCTGCTCAGGATAGACAAAAGAATTTCACTGATCGGAAAAGAAGATTTAAGGAGTACCAGGTTGGGGACCATGTGTATATTCGAATTCAAGCCAAAAGAAGTACCTTGCAGTGGACTGGGTGCACTAAATTGGCACCCCGATATTGTGGACCCTTCCAGATTTTAGCAAGGATCGGACCAATGGCATACCAACTGGCTTTGCCAAGTCACATCTAGGTCCATAACGTGTTCCATGTTTCAGTCCTAAAGAAGTATGTGTATGACCCTAAGCATGTAATCCGATGGCAGGATATACAGGTGGGGTTATTGTTACAATAAATATTCAGCAAGAATTCTATTTGAAAGAAAACTAATTCACAGAATTGTGTATTGCAGGTCGAACCGGAAGGAGAAGTTCTAGTCAAGCCGCTGAGCATTCTCGACCAGAGAGAAGTGCAGCTGCGGAGACGAGTTATTACCCAAGTTAAGGTACAATGGCGTCATTTTGGGCCCAAGGAGGCCACTTGGGAAGACGAAGAATTGATGAAGAAAACATATCCAGACCTGTTCATGACTGTAAGACACCGAGACGGTGTCCAATCTCAGGGGGAGGAGATGTAATGACCAAACAATTTATATGAATAAATTTTTTGATTTACCGTGCTAGGTAAATATGGAACAGGAATTATTATTTTATTAATGTTGAAAAATATTATTAGTTCAAAATTATGGATTAAGTAATATTGTAAATAACTTTTATGAGAAAAGTTATTTCCTTCCTCTTACTTAACTAAAAGAAACAGTTGCCAACAAATAAGGGGAAACCCTAACTACTTTTCCTCTTCCATAGAAAAATGGAATGGGAGGAAAAGGCCTGGGTTGTTGAGGAATAGACAGGGGAAAAGAGGAGAAGGCACAGAAGCAAGAAAGGATAGTGCTACGTCTGGTGAGGACCAAATAGCACAAGCACCACTGTGTATTACACTGCACAGATACTAGCGTGCATTACATTGCTGAAGGCGGTGGCCGGCAAGTGAGCTTGGGGGAGAGATTCAGTCTGAATGACTGATCTCATGGTTGGGAGGATAACAAGCTTTAAATGAGCTTCTCTATTCTGGAGAAGAGCAGAAACTAAAAAAAGGATATCGCAGGTAAGTACAAATATGATTACAGTATTTACTTAAGAATTCTTTATAAATCTTTAAGGGTGATTGTTAAACTGTAATTGAGAAAATAGTATAATGATGTACTGGGTAGTTCATCTATTTCCCTTTTGTGAATAAAAGACTGACAGGTTAAATCTTCAGTCTGTAATAACAGTTAGACAAACTCAAAGGATAACAACAGGGAAAGAACCAGTAATCTACTATATGCAAAAACAAAGCAGGAAACAACGCTGTTCATTCATAATTGTAGGAGCATAGTCAAATTAGAATATAAAGACTGATATTCTGTGTAAACATCAAATAAAACAGCGAGCAGAAGAGCGTACAACAATATGGCAAAGATTGCATTATAAGTTATTAAACTAGCGTACAACAACATGAAAATGACTACACTATAAATTGTTAAACTGCCAGAAGGGTTTACTGGTTTTATAATGCCTCCAGCGCTAGTACCACGAGGGATAAGTGACTGTGTATAGCATTATATAAACCCGTAACCAGATTGATTAAACCAAACATACATTGTATGACCGGCGACGGGGAAACTTATTGTAGGAATCATGGAAAGATGTAAACGGTCTACGCATGAAACGATAAACATACATTGCAACCAATTTCTTAAATGGAACATTGTCCATAGCATCGACAGGAAAAGAGTATACATCGTAAACCCATGAACAGACTTCTGTGAAAAGAAGGAGTTATTAATATATATGGAAACACAATCTACAGAGGGATTCCGTAATGGAAATCGTTACCTCGACAAGTAAATAACCCCAATCCCGCAAATCAAACTCATATCCATGCCGTAATATATTGAAATACCATTAAAAAAGGAAATACAAAAGGATTACATAAGGCATTGCAACCAATGCTTAACACTGAATAAACTTCATCGAAGACCTACATAACAAAATGAATATATAGTGAAGAGAATAGATAGTTCGCATAAATACCAGCCCCATTTGAAAGTAGCGGAATATGCATAATAAGGAGTCAAACTTCATATAAAACGCAGAGCAAAATACAGTATCATGTTCAGTTATCTTGGGCCGAACCAGGAACTAACTAACACCTGAATAAATAGTATCTGTACAAATATTACATGAATAAAACAGTAAGCCGACCGGCTACAATCCATTAAACCAAATGAGTGTGGAGGCTCATTATCATAGGCAACGGATTCCTCGAATAGACTCGAGTGAGTTCGGGTAGCCAACTCAAATACCTAAACTATAACTACTCAGAAATTAAAGGTGGCAAAATGTCATTCAGTATCATAGTCCAACCCTCCAAGGCGGAACAAAAACCCTCGGTTACAGAAGTTCCCTGCCGAGAGCATCATGTTCGCTCAAGCCATAACGGAGAGCAGTAAAAACTCCTGGCATAAAGAAAACGACATTAAGTAACGACTTGGAGCTAAAAGGGAACGTTAAGACCCTATTAGGTTAGGGTAACTTACCCGTGGAATGCGCAGGACAATCAAAAACCTTGCAGACTCTTTGCCGCCGCGGATCTCTTCACCCTTGCATCCTGAGCAAAGAAAAATGCAAACAATAAATCAATAATATTGCTAACAACTGAAAATGGAAGGCAAAATACACAGTCACATTCAAAGGGCAAGGGTTTTACCTGAGCCGAACGGAACTCAGCATTCAATCGCAGAAGACCAACAGCATCGTTCTCGACAGAAATGGTGACAACAATCTCAGTAAAGGCAGCGGAATGTTTCACTCTGAACCAAATCAAACCAAAGATTACAATGGTAGAAGGACGGAGGAGTTTATCATCGGGAGGGTGCGGCTCTACAAGCCAAACATTCAAATGAACCGACCAAACCCTAAGCGTCTCCTTTTTAATCAAGGCAAGTCATTTAACACCGTCGATTTGCAAGTTTAGATCCTCGGCGTCCATTCCCTGTATGATCCCGAGGGGGCTGCGGGCATAGCTGTGGCATTTACCGCCGCCAGCTACCTCTGTCCATCAACCACTGATCGTATCAGGAGAGTTATTCGAGGAGGCCAGCTGTCCCCATCCGAACCTCAGTTTGAAGGCCGCCGAGTTTAACAAGTCTCAGTCAATATAACTCCATGGATAGCATTAAGTTCAAATGCCGGGTGGTAGTTGTAATACCGATAAGACATGGTCGTTCCCGCCAGCATATGGATTAGAACTTTTGTGTGCAATATTATCACCATTAAATTAAAAGTAAATGCTTTCGAACATTAATGTGTAGGGTGATTTACATGGGTAAATAAATTTCTTTTTTTTAGCGGTAGAAGTGGAGCAACACTTAAGCTCGAGTATTTCGTATGGACTTGCAGCTTCTTTGCTGCATCATGTTAACCAACTTATCCACTCAAATGGTACTTATCCACTCAAATGGTAAGGTAGTGCGATCTGGATCAATTTCAACTTTTTCGATGACTATTCTTTTAAAAGGCATATGAATCCTCTATATTCTATTTAGGTGAGGTAGCGATTGCCTGACTTGTCAAACCCGATCATGGTACTGGGGTGGAACAAGCACACAATCCTTTAATACCAATTTCGACATTGCTTCGACTCTCAGGTGCTCCATCGGTTGGTTAGGAAAAATCCCTAGTTTTTGTGGTTTCGTTGGTCACACAGTTTCCTTCTGAAGCATGGATGACCTCAACTCAACTAATATAATGCTGATCTCATGAAATAATGGACAGATAATATATTCTATGACCAATTATCTACATCCAAAATCATATTGTAATAACTTAATATTTATATTAATATTATAAAAAATTATAGGAATATTATATATGATGCTAACACAACTATATGTAATAAATGTGGTTGATATAGATTCCTTATAATGTATATGAAGCATAATTAATTAATCATTAAATATATGGTAGGAATCTAAATCTTATTGTAAAACTCTAAAAAAAAAAAAAAAATATTAATATTAATATTATTAAACTCAGTTTATTAAATGAATGAGATTAGAATTTATAATATTGAGTTGTATATATTAAAATTTTATATTAGTTATTAATAATTAATATAATTATATTCTTAGTATTAAGAATTAATATTAATTTGATTAATATAATTCTAAAATGAGATTTGTAACCACAATATATAAATCTAATATACAAATATTATTTATAATTTTTATATTTCAACACTAGTACTTATAAACATATTATTAAAAAAATTAATATTAAATCCAATATCATAATAATAATACAATTATAAAGATATGGTTTTCTAAAATAATTCTTACTTTAAATATTTATAATACTATTATATGTCGTTGCCGAAATTCTTTTTTTGAAGAATAAAATCTTATCAAGAGAAAAGTGAAAAACAGATATTAATTTTTAACAGATAAAAATAATGTTCACTGTTTAAAAAAACATTAAACTAATATTATATAACACTAAGTAAATAGGTTAAAGATAATTAAATTAATTAGTAAATTAATAAATTCATAAAAAAAATTAATTACTGATCAAAATAAAATCCAAATACATTAATAATACTGTGTACTTATCCATTTTGAGTATTTTATCTACTCACAAAAACAATAATGAAAACAATAATGAGTCAATTTGATAAAATCTTATCCACTTAACCCATGCCAAAACATAGTCGAATAATTAAATAAAGTTCTATCCATTTAGATGGAAGAAACTCCTAAAAGTGCGAAAAGAAATTGTCAGGTATTATCCAGAACAATCCCAATCAAATACGACACAGGAAACTATAAAAGGGTAACACATGATAATTCCATACAGCTACTTTTCCCTGTTATTGAATGTGAAGCTTCCTGCGCTATCTAATTGCCCAAATTTCATTCCAAACCATGTCTAACCAAGAGGTTGATGCACTCGGAAATCTCAACATCCACGCAGAGCGGCGGTAATCACAGGAGAAGAATCGCTTTATCATTTTGCAATCTGCTAAATTTAAGAGTTCTCTGAAATTGCGATCTGTTTTGTAGGAATAGTATGAAAGTGTAAATTTCTTTATAGATTTGAAGTAAAGTATAATATAAAGTATAAATGGTATAAGAGTAAAGTATTATTTTGAAGTTTTATAGATTTATTTTAAATATAGAATTAATTTGAATGGAGATATCTAAATTTTATAAGGATTAACATAAGTCAAGGTATTCAAATTTTTTTATTAGTAAATTTTCTTTTATAAATAAACA